>JARKHS020004206.1:0-250181 GCA_030143305.2 Amblyomma americanum
AAAGCCATTAAATGCCGAACTATCAGATTTTTCTAACAAAAAAAATTTATAAAGTTCTCCTCACTGTCCCTTTGAAACTTCAACTACTAAGCCTGATTCCCAACATTATAACCCGGATGGATTAAAGAAATTTTGACTAATCGTTTGCAAATGGTCCTTATCAATAATCACCTGTCTAGCCCCTTTCCGGTAACTTCTGGCGTCCCCCAAGGGTCCGTCCTTGGTCCGCTGTTGTTTTTAATATAGATAAACGACTTACCTCACAGTGTCGCCTCTAATATACGCATGTTTGCAGACAACTGCGCACATCTACCGTACTATCAGTAACACCTCTCATCAAGCAGCTCTGCAGTCTGATCTATAATAGTGTGTTAGAACGGTGCAGCAACTCCATAATAACCCTAAATGCCACTAAATTAAAATGAATGTCCTTCTCTCACCGTCACAGCCCTTTTCTCTTCCCCTACACTATCGCTAATACGCCACTAGAGCTGGTCCAATCTTATAAGTACCTAGGTGTAAACCTCTCTAACGATCTATCTTGGAGCGAACACGTTACCAATAACATCTCGGCATATAACAAAACCTTAGGCTTTTTGAAATGTCATTTACGAAACGCCCCGCAACATGTTAAGCTACTCGCGTACAAGACACTTGTTAGGCCGAAACTCGAATACGTCTCGCCCATTTGGAACCCGCGTCAATCATATCTCATCGACTCATTAGAGGCTGTTCAAAATCGCGCTACTAGATCCATTCACTCCCTATACTCTTACGACGCCAACGTTTCATCTTTAAAATTAGAATCCGGCTTGTCAACGCTTTTAGTCGACGACGCCTGACTTTGTATCCCAAGGTCTTCTTTTCTTCTGCGTCACAGCAGCATCCCGCATATCCCAATGCACCAGCCATCAGTTTCAAGTTGCGCGCCCACGAGCTCGAACAGCCACACTCACTGTTTCCTTTTTCCACCGAACTGCCACAGACTGGAACGGCCTTCATCCAACCATTGCTGCTGCCACATGCCCATCTTCGTTTTCACATATTTTAAATGACAATTTTGTTAATTACTTACTTGTCACGAGATGTTTTTCTTTGTACAAAAACCCACCCCTTATGTAGAGCCCTCACGGGGAAGTTTAAGGTAACAAAGTGAACTGAACTGAATACAAACTTACACACATGACTCGCCATTAATGACGGCAGAATGACCAAAGTTACTTCCAGTGAAGACTTCGGTGACATCTCAAACAAGTTAGCACATATTCAAGGTGGTACATTGTGACATCGTTTCATGAAGCAGGCCGAAGTCCGTACTACATTCACGGGTCAGATGCAGAACAGGTGACAATGAAGGTCACAAATAAAACTCTCAAGCAAACAGGCTCCAATTCACTCAAATACTGATTGCATGGCAAGAAGCGCCCAGCTACCAAAACACAGCGGCCCAATATTCCGACTGTGCTGGAAAGGAGTCGCACTACTGTATAGGGTCCGCATTGCTGATGTGTTTCAGACATTGGCTGTGAGCGTCTTTAACGTATCCAGTGCTGGCAGTGGTTAGCTATCCCTTTCAGTAGCGGCTGTGTATCCAGAGATCATGGTAATTGTGAGCCTGGCTATCGTTCCGCCTCTATTTGCCAATATTGGATGTGACGTTCTAAGTAGCCGGCTATCTTGGACTCCGTTTCCGATCAGTCATCTGACGTTAAAACAATACTGACAAACGCTGGGCAACATTGTGTCGTGTTTACACATGCCTTGACAACGTTCGATGCGCATTGGCATACATTGATTAAAATATTGGAGGGGGCACTTGAGCTGCCCCCTAAGGGTATGACGCGGCAGGAGGACAAGAAGCAATTTATGGATGGCTTGGCCAGCCACAGCAGCGTGCCAAGCTGCACTGTTCAACCTGGATCATCCGCACGGCAAGAAACTTGAGTAAATGGTGCTTAAATGTAATATCTCTGATACAATTCCTTAATCAGTTATTGATGGCATTGATGCTGTAATAACATGCTTGCCTCATTTGTTGCGCACATGGGTTGCTTAGGTAGGAGGTACAGTTTTTGTCAGAAGTATACAGCCTAAGGGGTCTGCTTCTGAGCCGTGCAGTGGGGCTCGTCTTGCGTATTCAGGGACCCTGATCTCAGAAATGCGGAAGTAACATAAAGGTGCACTGAAGAGGAATCTTAACTCCTCTTTTTACCGCAGTAACTCTATCTACACGTTCTGGGCATTCTTAGAAACTTCGAAATAATGTCATGTGTAGCCGATTGCCCTAATTAAATCTGATTAAACGTCCAGGCTCCCACCTTTTTTTTCAACTCAGCGCGGTAGGTAGGAGGAGTTAACCAACGCGTCAGCAAGTCCCGTGGCGGCTTGCCGCTCTGCCATCGGTGGAGTGATACGTAAATCAAAGAGTGCACGCGTATTTTAATTTCTGTGGGCCTAAATTGCGCGTATATTAACTGTGACTAAAATTGTTTATTCGCAAAAACCTAGAAAACAAATAAAAGCGAAAGCGAAGCCGCCACTGGATTGGCTTAAAGGCACTCAATGCGTTGGTTCACTCCGCCTACCTATCGCGCTGAGTTCAAAAAAAGGCGGGAGCCGGCACGTTTAATCCGATTTAATTAGGGCAATCGGCCGCACATAAAAATAATTCGGAGTTTCTAAGAATGCCCCGAGTGTGTAGATAGAGTTCCCGCGGTTAAAAGACGAGTTCAGATTACTTTTTAGTGCACCTTTAATTCCTAAACCCTCCCAACTTAGGTCTGTCAAATGGGCTTAAGAGCCCCGCTACATGGCTTGGAAGGGAACCCCTTGGGCTATATATTTTTGACACACAATGTACATCCAATAGGTCCGCCATCGAAAGAACTACTGAATGAGAACACTTGAAATGCGCAAAAGCGCCTCGCATGGTTAAACTGCTTTCAACACCTGGATAAGCCATTGGGTTGCGTCATGCTGCATATACAGTGGAGTCAGGTTATACGGCAATGCTCGAAAGTGGAAAACATTGAAAATTGGTTTTTGGGGAAAGGAAATGACGCAGTATCTGTCTCTTATATCGTTGGACACTTGAACCGCGTCGTAAGGGAAGGGATAAAGAACGGAATGAAAGAAGAAAGGGAGAAAGAGGTGCCGTAGTAGAGGGCTCCGGAATAATTTCGACCACCTTGGAATCTTTAACGTGCACTGACATCGAACAGCACACGGGCGCCTCTGCGTTTCGCCTCTATCGAGACGCGGCCGCCGCCGTCGGGTTCGAACCCGGGCGCTCCGGATCAGCAGCCGAGCGCCCTCAGCACTGAGCCAGCGCGGCGAAAGCGGGTTGCCAGAATTCGAAAGCTGGATGCGAGTGTTCGAAGACCAGCCTGATGCCTTTACTAGCCCGGGTTGAGGAGCTAACATCAGGCTGGCGTTTCCCGGTATGTGGGCCTTACGCTGGCCTACTGTCTGGAATGAGGGGCAAATGTTAAAAAAAATGTAGTGTTTTCTCGAATTTCATCGCATAACCCCGTTAGTGAGAATATTCACAAATGCTCCCGCGGTGTTGGAACAATGCTGGTATTAGCCTGGGGACTACGGAAAATATGTTACATTCAGTGGATAGCGCTTTTTCTAGATTAGAGAAAAAAGTGTTTCGCCTTTCACACCAAAAAAAACGCATACCGCGGTTTTTGTTAAACGCCGCATTGATATATAGGAAAGAAAAAAAAGGAGGACGTTTTCAACAACTTTAGTTGCAAAAAGATGCAGAGCTCCTGAGACTTAATGGTATGAATTTACGCTGCAGAGTTACCGTTGGATAGTTGTATTTTATGAGTTCATAAAAAAAGCCTTAATTTAGAAAAAGTATTACAGAATAACATATTTCTTCCCATTGCACAACCCCAACCGCAAAGCAAAATTTATAGCCACATTGGGGAATATAATGAATAAAACTAGACGAAGCTATCTACTCTTGTGGCTAACAAAAAGCTCATTGAAGGTACACCGTCCATTTCACGATTATCAGCGAATGAACGCATATCTACAGGGCGTCTCATGACACTTTAACAATGAATTAAAAAAAAAGCCGCGCACTGGAGCTGGATAACACCAGTAACACATTGTTTCCCGTCGTGTGGCGCTTCTAAGGCAATTTTAAGTTTTGCCTCAGTGAATGATTAGTTAAGAGTAGTCGTGCAAAATTTTTTGACATTTACTTTAGGGTCACGTGCATTTCGCCAAATTACTGGGGAGATTAACACAAAGCCGATCCAGTTTTTGTGGCAACTTATAGTTCGTACGTGGCCTTTTTTCGGCATTTAAATAAATCCCGCGAAATATGAAAAGAATGTTAGCGTTTTAACGTATTTAATCCACGTAGACCTGCGAAAGCATGTGTTTAGCCTCTTTTGCTCACGATTTTTCTTTCCTGGGTCGTCGGCACATCTGCTGACAATATTAGATGGAGGTGAAGCTGTGATCGAGCTTAAGAATATCTGCTGCATTCGCGCCGCAGTTGGGAGACGACGCTGTGCAATGCACAGCACGTGAGTGTGTTGCGGCTTAACATGAGGCGTTATCGTCTGCGCCGATAGCCTAGTGCTCCCCGGCAGTGGCCTGCCAAGCTGATCTATTCGCGCCTCTGCTGCTCCGACTCCCACTCGTGGATATTTATTCAATTTCTTTTTATTCACGTATGTACGTCGGTGACAAGATACTTGGTCCGTGTTGGTAAACGTATGAGTGCTTTCGTACCAAAAGCCAATAGCGTGGGCTCATGCACTGCTACATACGGCACTCCCGACCATGTTGACAGCAAAAGAAATGTGCGCGCTCACAGGTTCCAAGACAGCGGCCGCCGCTCAGTTCGGCAGGCTGCACGAGGATACAATTGGGAAAACGGAGGCTATATTCAAATTCGCGGCTTTGCTGCTTTCTTATACTTTTTCTGTTTTGTTTTGTCTTCGTGATTGCTGAACATCAACACCGTCCAAATTGGCTGTTGATGGCCTGACTTTCACTTATCCCGGATCACGGCGTGGGCGTTTCACATTCGGGAAGGTTGTGCTCATGCACGTTCAAGGCTGTGCTGAGAACGGTGTCGGCCGCTCACTTCGGGATGGTCTGCACTCTCGCTTTGTTCATTCCGAATGCGTTTGGCAGCGCCACAATACGATAGCACAAGAGCCCAATAACGTGGTTATTTTTCATACTACGCGGACATTCTTTGGTGGAAAAAACGGTACGCGTAGGAGACACGCTGATAAATAAACTGGATCATTTTTTCTCGTAACCAACCTCTACAACTTTACGATAGGCACGGGACCCTGAAGTGAATACCAAAAATTCTGCATAATAAAATTTGGAAATCAACTAATTTAGCTGAATTTAAACAATTCTCTGCATCCATGGGAGGCAATATGTCGTCAGTCTCACCCAGATCCAGTGCCCCAATTTTAACGCGATAGCGTTAAATGCCCCGTTACCCATAAAATCCTGCATGGGCGTTGTGCGCGAAAAATCACGAGCATGACCCTAACAGATGGTGCCCAGGGAGCAATCGAGGAGGCAGGTGGGCCACCTAAGTCGCGCGACCTTGCTGCGTATTCGCTGTCTGCCCACCGGATATTGAGCGAACCACCCAACGCGGCAGGTGGGAGTTAAGTTCATGATTTTTCACCAGGGAAGGCCAACCTAGGCCGACCGAGGCCCACCGCTAAGAAAACCTGCCATCATAGGGCCGTGGCACATCGCTTCACCGTTGCACCACTGCGCTAGGAGTGGTATGAGGACTACCAGTGATCTATGAATGTAGTTAATGACCTTTTGCGTACATGGGAATCAACTCATTTCGCTATCGTGTCATGCCTTTAAGGCAGAGCTTAAATTTCTGATCGATTTTTTTTAAATCCATCGTTCAAGTTGATTAGAACGCCCCGTATACATACGCTCGTATAAGGTTACTGTTTTAGCTCGAAAAATCTGGAATGATTCGGTGGACGCATCTAGCGGGGGTAAGTCGCGACTGTGCCGCTATTGTCCAGAAAAGTCCGTGCATATGGAACCCGCGAGAGTGTCCGCGTCAAACAGCTGGAAAGATTTGCAGCAACTCGAAGATGACATAGATAGCTTTGGTATCATCTTGATGTTTTCGTTCCCCGATTAGGCTTATTGAGGACGCATTGTTATCGACTATTACTTTCTTATATTTGGCATGCTGCTTCATGGAATCTGATATGAAAGTCATTAGTATTGTTAATATCTCGTGGCAGACAGCCTCATCGCTGCAGTCTTACACCAAACCTTCTGTGGGTATTTTTTTAACGAGCTGTTCGCGCTAGCATATTTTGGAAAATCACCATGTTGCAGCGAGCCTGCGCTGTGCAATGCTGAATGAAATTCAGGAAATCGAAAACTGGCCTTCCTTTTGCTACTTCACATGAAGTTGCTACAGTGCAGACACTCCATAAATACATATAATGTTTCTTGTTAAATGTGTAATAAACAGAAAATCTGTTTACCACTACTAGCTGTCTTCCTGCCGCCGTTTGCCATTTTTGGCAACGAGTGAATGCGGCGGGGCACTGCGAGCACCGCCGCGCCGTTCGCCAGTATGCGCTTTTGTAGAGTCTGATAGCACGAGCAGCTCTTTCCTAGCAATGATACTGGCGTTAAATTTAAGAAGTTGGAGCAGTGAGGAGACTGCAAGATAGAGTCTTGCCTGCTGGGCAGACAGCATGGGTGATTCACTGTAAACTGACCCCTTGACGCCATTTCGAAAGCAGAGGGCAATGTGTTCGTTGCCGCGCCCTCTTGCGGTGGGCACAGCTGGAAGTTCAATTTAGAGACTAGAAACATTCCCTTTAGAACGCGTGCACATGATCTAAATCAAAATAATAACTTGCTAATTTATTGACATTGCACGAAGTATGCTGTTTTCGTTAAGGGATCTGAGTGAGGTGAAAATATTAATGGCCGACAAAAGGAAGAAGCAAAAAAGAAACACTTATCAACGCCGCCTTTGTTAATTAATGCTGTAATTCATATTACAAAAAAAATCAGACGAAACGTTCATTTTCATGTTGAAAAGAGAAAAAGGTTCGTTCAGCGCTATGCTTTCTTTTTAAATAACTAGCGCAAGGCAAGCATTTATACTATATCTGCTTTTATTTTGTAACTCTATGATGAACAACGCGCTGTTTTCTGATAGTACGGCCTCACATCCACGCAGCGGTAGGGCAGTCTCTCCCCTTTTAATGCAGTGCGCACATGCATTGTCCTCTGTTCTGTGTTTATCGCAGCTCCGCGCTCGTACTGCGCTGGTTCTGCGCATCTGCGCGTTCGCGTGAGCACAACTGATTTCGGGTTTTTTTTTTTCAGTTCGTCCCCTATTATTTAAATTGGCGTCTTTTTGACAGCCTTTTCAACTGGCGCTATAGCTGCGATTCCAGCCCCGCTCATGCACTAGCAGCCCCAAGAGGCAGAAGGTTTCCCTCGGTCAGCAAGCAGAGATTAGGCAGCTACTTGCCCAGAAGTTGGACGCTGCCAGAATATACCCATCAAACTTCCTCAGTCGGAATTACCTGTTGTTTTCACGCTGAAGGTGCTGCTACATCTTTTCCTAGCTATCTCATGCATAAATCGCGCCTTCACACAGCGTACCTGAAATTTGCTAGTCCAGTAAAACAGTATTTGGGATAGGATTCGTAATTTTACTCGCACCGGAAATCGCGTGTTGTCTCGTCGATGCAGTACGAACACTTTTCTTAAGCCCGCCCTCGAATTCTAGTGCTGTTCATGGTCTCCCCATTACACCATTGAAATAGTGGAATTGTTCGTGCGCATTAAGCAGTAAATTTCTTTTGTAAATGGCCTAGTACAGGATCGATCTCAAGTAACACGACGGGCGGTGGCTTGAGCGCCCGTCCTGTGTTTCTTCTCGTCTTCGTTCCGTTGCGCTGTGTTAATCTGTTTGATAGAAAGTATTAACCAACTAGCCCACAGCAGAATCCTCTAGAACGAACTCAAGTGATCTGCCAAATGCCTCGCCTACCCTCTGTTCTATTATTTTAGGCCCCGTTCCTTTGTTACAAAGTTTTGTTTCCACATTTTCAACTACCTTGTGTTAGAGTTTTCCCCGAAGAGGCGAACAGTCCTATTAGGTATCGATGCCATGGTACTGAGCTAAGAGAAAGGCAACTCATCGGTTGCTCTCTACGCAGCGCCGGCGTTGAAACATAACTTTGCAGCAAACGCTTCGCACTTTATGCAGTGTCGTGTGCATACAGCCCTTCTCGTATGCTGTTCCGCCTGCTTGCGCCTACGGGTCATCCTGACGGGGGCACGCAAACAACACTGCAGAAGAAAAGATCGATACGCAGTCGACAGAGCATAGAGCAGGAAGCACCTCCTGTACATGTTCTTTATTGAACATGTAAAGTGCAGAACACACTCCATGTTCATGGCAGAGTGCATGGCGATGCAGCGGTGGCGTAAAGGTAGAGCATGAGCTTCGCGTGCAAGAGACCGAGGGTCGAATTCCGGTGCCGCGTTCTCCACCAGATAAACAACAACAACAAAACAAACACACCGCGTGTCTATGGAATTACGTAACCAGAACTGGCGTGGGGCTTGATCTCGGTGACCAGAACCGAGAACTCACACCCTGTTCAGAACAGAATTTGGCCACCCTGGTGTAGTGCCTTTCTAAAGGCTCTAATGTGAATACAGCAATTTACCCTCCGCGCTCATTACGCTGCGGCTCTAGAGCTTCTGACCAAGGCGGTGGTCAGGTCTTTAGCGCAGCGGAGGGGGCTAAAATCTCAGGCTCCAGACAGGCCGGTACTGGAAACAACATGCCAACGTTTATCGGTATAGAGCCTTGTCGAGTGAGGCTAGTCTAGCAGCGCTGTTCGAGGAAGTAGTTGACATTAAATGCGATGTCATAGGGCTGCGTGAGGTGAGGTGGGCAGATGAGCCTTATACAGTGCTAAATGGTGGTTATGTATATATATTATAGGGGAATTTCGGACAGGCTGGAGCTAGGCATGGGATTCCTCATCAAACACCATCTAGCTAGCTACACAGTAGAATCCTGAAGGGTGTTTTGTATTTATCTGTCCCTATTTTAAAACTTTCTTCTGCGCAATCTGCTACCCCAGTTGGTCTCAACTATAAACCACAGGGGCGCTTATGTTAGTTTGCATTTTTCAGTAAATAATTTAACACCAAAACTTGCCTGGATTGCCTAGAATCGGCGAAAAACTGCAGTCGTCTGCGAGCAGAATTTTTGTCGAGGAGAGCGCACTAGATGAATGAATGGATGGAAGGAAGGAGCTTCCCCTTTGAAACGGGGTGATGGTAGTTGCCACTATGCTCAGCTTTTTTTCCATTTATATTTGTTTAACTTTGCTGTCAGCTATTAAAATTCGCCATTTTCATTAAATACGCCTTCCTGCACTTTAAACCTTAAGTCACCTCTCTGCTTTTGAGCCACCAATCTTCCAATCGCTTTTTGCTAATTTTCACCGCAGATTTATGTTATCTCTCAACCCTAGGGCCTCAGGTAGAGTGACTGTGCCTGCATCGACATCGGGATTGATACCATCACATTTTAGAATGAGGTGTTCTATTGTTTCTGCAGATTTACCACACAAAGCACACGGGTCATCTTCTTCGTTAAATTTCTTTTTGTAGCTGCGCGTTCTAAGACACCCTGACCTAGCTTCAAAGAGTAAGGCACTGCCTCTTGATTTATCATTAAACGCATCCTTCGTGATCTGCCTTTTCCAGTATCGATATAGTTCTACACTATGCTTCTTTTCCATTGAATTTATAAAATTTTACCTTCCGCGTTTTTAACCTGTCGATTAATAATATTTCTTGCTCCATGCTCGTGTCTGACATTCTTACTGGTTAGCTTTCTAGGTCTTTTCCGCCAGTGTGAGTCAACGCTTTTTCTGTATAGTTACTTAAATACCTAAGCTGTCCACCTGTTATCATCCAGTTTCCTCAGGCTTTCTTCGCATAGTATTTTACTCTGAGCTTCCAGTGCTTCGAATGATGCGCGCCCCATATCCCACTGTTCTGCCTCGCTTGTGGTTCTCCTGTGGGCACCCAGTGCTAATATTGTAACACCTCTCTGATTTACTTATAATCTCGACTGAACTTCTGCCGTTAAGCACAGAACCGCATTCACGAAAGTAAGCCCCGGCACCATTATTCCTTGCCAAATACCTCCCTGTACTTCGTATTTGTTTTACCCTCATAATGCCTCAGGCTTCATTATTCCGACGTCTCTTCGCCCTTTTGTTATGAGAGACTGTTCGTGGTTTTCCGTATACACTTGCCTTCGTTTTGTATTCGGCCGCTCGGGATATTGCATGGCCTAGTAATGTAAGCACCTCATCAGTTGTATCGTTGAAAATCATCACGCCTGACTTAGTTGCGCTAAAACTGAAACCTACAGTGTCTCGTTCGTCTTCACAGCAATTAACCAAAGTTGGCAAATCTTCCTGGCTATCTGCTAGCCGACGCGTTGAGAGGCTACGTCAACTGGCCAACTGCGAAGCAACCAACGCGCTTGCTTGGAGCTGTGCCAGATCTCGCGTTACCCCAGATGGCGCAGCCTATCAAATATGCTGCTCTGCTCGCCTCGACGAAAATTCTGCACGTAGACGGCTGAAGTTGTTAGCAGATTCCGGGCAATGCAGGCAAGTTAAAATTATGATTACTTATAAAAAAACCAGAGAATATCATAAGCTTACATGTGGTTTGTAGTTGAACACTAATAGCCAGTAGTTTGAGCAGGAGAATTTTTTTACAAACCAAACGCATAAAGACGAACACCATTTAGATGATGAACGAAGGAGTTTTAATTAGTGTGAATAGGCTTAATAAATATTACACACTGAAGGGGTGCAGGCCCACACGCCTTCATCCAGCCATGATGACCAGATCAGCGAAAGCTTCTACGAAGACGTGGAATCGGAAATGACCAAAATAAAAACAGAGCAGACACGTACTGATGGACGACTTCAATTACGAGGTAGCCAAGAAGCAGGTTGGAGTGTAGGCAATAGGAAGCTATGGCACAGGCTCTAGGAGCAGCCGGCGGTATTCATTAGAGCTCACGGAGGGTAATAATTTGCAGATCATGAATGCTTTCTTCCGCAAACGCGAGAACAGGAAGCCGCGACGTCGAAGAGACCCAATGGGGAGACTAAAATTGAAATAGACTTCGTGCTATGCGCTCACCCTGTCGTCGTGAAGAGTGTGGAGGTCCTGGGAATGGTACGGTGTAGCCACCTTAATATGATAAGGTCTCGATTTGGTCTCAACTTGGAGAAGAAACCAAAGAAAATGATGAAGCGGAAGCCTCTTAACGAGTTAACGGTAAGAGCGAAAGTTGACAAATTGGGGATCCCGCTGCAGACTGGATATTCGGCTTTAAGTAGGCATGTTGACCTTCACGTGTGCGCAGCAGAAATGCGCGGTAGCTGTAGTATCACTCGACAGGAAACCGGAAAGCTCTTAGGAGAGCAAATATCAGACTAAGCGCTAAAGCAAGAAAGCATCTAATCTGACAGACAAAATAGAAGTGGCAGAGATTTCGAAGTTAATCTACGCAATTCTAAGCGACAATAGGAAGTATAATATAGTTGCGCGCAAACTGGCGTGCCCAAAGAACTACACAAGTTCCAGGAAAGATTGGCGGTGATTTAGCTGCGGTTAAACCTGGAGTGACGCGATAGCAACAGCTGGCCGAGTGGAACTTGGTGACGTGACACTATGTGACGAACCCCGTGATCAGCCACGGTGCCGCGCCGCCGGCAGCTGCTCCGCACCACGTGACAGCGTGGCGGCGCAGCCACAGGGTGGCGGCACCGCCACGCTGAAGGCTCGAAATGCTACCGTACTGTACCTATCGCTACAATACGAAGTAGCCGCGACCGACGGCTGCGATTCTCTTCTCTTTCTACCTATAGCGCTCACCCCGCGCGCTCGCACCACGCTTCCCTATGTTCTGGCGCAGCACACTGCGCAGGCGTTTGCTGCAACAACTTTCCACGGGGGAGGGGGGGGGGGGTGGCAGTGATAATGTGAATAGGAACGGGACCGAAAGTTCGCACAGGTGAAAGTGTTAAGTCAGTTCATGGTAGGCTGTCAAGTAGTCCCGTTTCACTCAGGTGTTCGCATCCCACGCGCAATGCACGCTACTCGAATGCAGCGGGCGATAGAGGACACTTGCGGCGAAGAAGCGTGTAGGCACTTCGAATCCGCGGTGGTGCCAGGCGAGATATCTAATGCGGAAGTCAACGATCATTCAAAGCTAGGAGGAGATCCCTGCATTTCTTGCATTTCTTGTGGCGCCCTCTTGATAGGGCTATATTCCATGAGGCTATATTCCTTGGAACAACCAAGCCTGGGGTGCGGCCTGAGCTCGGTGACTAGAACCGACAACGCACTCCCTCACCACAACGGGATTTGGCCACCCTGGTGTAGTACATGGCCACAACCTTCTATGATAAAACCAATTAACCCTCGGACCTCATTCCCAAGCGGCTGCGGAGCAACTGACCAAGGCGGCGGTCAGACCTGCGGCGCAGCGGAGGGTGCTAGGAACCTCTGGCTCCGGACAGGCCGCCATTGGCATTTGAACCTGGCAACGTTCAATGCTAAAACCTTATCTAGTAAGGCTAGCCTAGCAGGGCTGTTCGAGGAACCAGCGGGAATTAAATGGGATGTCATAGGGCTTAGTGAAGTTAGGAGGACATGTGAGGCGCATACAGTACTAAAGGACGGACACATACCGTGCTATCGCGGATTAGCGGATAGACGAGAACTAGGTGTGGGATTCCTCATTAATCAGGATATAGCTGGCAACGTAGAGTATCTCCATAGTATTAACGAGAGGGTGGCAGATATCGTAATTAGGCTCAATATGAGGTACAAGCTGAAGGTGGTGCAGGCCTACGCGCGTGTACATGCAGCCATGATCACCAGACCGTTGAAAGTTTCTGTGAAGACGTGGACTCGGCAATGAACAAAGCAAAATGAAAGTGCACTGTACTGATGAGCAAGAAGCAGGCGGTAAAAGACTATGGGATGGGCTCTAGGAATAGCAGGGGGAGTTAGTAGTATAGTTCGCAGATAGAAAGAATTTACGAATCAAGAATACGTTTATTTGATTTGTACGTACTGCAGCCGCTATAGACACTATCGCAGGAGTAGACATATACATTCAAACACTGAAGACATATGGCAGAAAAAAAATTAAAAACTCAAGTTGAATGAATAGAGAAAATTGTACAAAATTGGAGCATGGGTACAGCAAATAAAGAGATTACGAATCAGTTATGGCCTGTATAAATTTGTCTATAGGGAGGGAACTCACTGGACCGGACAATTATTCTAGTGTTCAATGGTGCACGGAGACAAACTATATTTAAACACATTAGTGCGAACCAAGTAAGGTTAAAAATTAAGAAAATGATGACTTTTTGTTGACGATGGTATGGCACACGTGATGTACCTGTAGTTTGAGAGTCGATAGTGCGAATTAGCGACACAGTGCATACATTTTAACAATTCTAGTTGCCAACGAGTAGTGATGCCAGCGAGGGTAGTGATTTGTAAAGATTTTAGGGCAGAAGAGGGTGAAAAATCACTGCGATATTTATTGCATATGAAGCGAACTGATTTCCTTTCGATGGCCTCAATTTTCTTATCTCTGTTACCTTGTAAGAATTCCAAACGAAACAAGCATAGTCAAGATTTGGACGGAGTTGGGATTTATACATTAGGAACCTGGCTTCTTTCGGAACCTGAGCTAATGTTCGTCTAAGATACCCTAATTTTTTCAGGGCTCTATTACAGATGAAGTCAATATGTTTGGACCATGATAAGTTGGAAGTAAATATAATTCCTATATATTTGTAATCAGGCACCCTTTGAAGGGGTATGTTTTGACAAGAGTAATCAACAACAGATGAAGAGGAACTATTTCTGAATGTCATGACAACAGTTTTCCGAAAGATAATAATCATCTGCCTTCCTCTACAAACGAGACAACAGGAAGTGGACCTGGAAGAGCCGAAATGGTGAGAATAAAAATGAAATCGACTTCACACTATGCGCTCAACCTGGCATTGTTTAGGATGTGGACGTCCTTGGAAAGGTGCGTTGTAGCGACCACAGAATGGTAAGGTCTCTAATTAGCTCAGACTTTGAGATGGAACAGAAGAAGGTAGTAAAGAGGAAGTTCATTAACGTGTTGGCGATAAGAAGGAGAATAGAGGAATCCAGGATATCGCTGCAGAACAGATATTCAGCCTTAACTGCGGAAGACGATTTAATGTGCATACAATGAACGATAATCTCGCAGCTATCATTACGGAGTGTGCAACCGAAGTAGGCGGTAGGACGGTTCGACAAGATACCACTAAGCAATCTCAAGAGATGAAAGATGTCATTAAGAAACGCCAATGCATCAGGGCATCTAACCATACCGAAAGGATAGAACTAGCCGAGCTATCGAAGTTAATAAATAAGCGCAAGGTAGCTGACACAAGGAAGTTCAATATAGACAGAATCGAGCATGCTCCATAGAACGAAGGTCACCTGAAAGCGGTGAAAAGGAAACTCGGCATAGGCAAAAACCAGGTGTATGCGTTAAGAGACAAGGAGGGCATGTCCTTAGAAATATGGATAAGATAGTTAAAGCAGCCAAAGAGTTCTACACAAAGCTGTACAGCATCCAATGTAATAAGAGCGTTAATGAGAGAGACAATAGCGCGCAGCAATGCGTCATCCCAACATTAACGAAAGAGGAGGTAAAGAAAGCCTTAGGAGCAATGCAAAGAGGAAAAGCAGCTGGTGAACATCAGGTAACAGCAGATCAATCGAAGGACAGAGAGAAAATTGTGCTAGAAAAACTAGCCACCCTGTATACGCAATGCCTTGTGACCTCAACCGTACCAGAAGCTCGGAAGAAAGCGAATATTATATTAATTCATAAGTTACGAGGCGGCAACAAGTACTTGAAAAATTGCAGACCGACCAGATTACTGTCCGTTAGCCTACAAGGTATTTACTAAGGTAATCGCTAATAGAGGCAGGGCAACCTTTGACTTAAATCGGCCAAATGATCAGACAGGCTTTTGTAAAGAATATTTCATAATAGATAATATTCACACTATTAGTTAGGTGAGAGAGAAATGCGCACAATATAACCAACCCCAATATATAGCCTTCATTGATTACGAGAAAGAATTCGACTCAGTGAAAACCCCAGCAGTCATATAAGCATTGCGCAGTTGGGACTAGAAGAGCCTTATGTCAGAATATATATATACGTCCTATGACGGCGAGGGCAGGAACTGTGCGAGAACCCACTTATGCAGGCAGTTTCCGTTCCGCGCTCGCCGTTAATTGACGTTCTACGTAGCACTCGCGGTATTACAGGACATGCTACGGCCACCGCTATAGACGAGCAGCAGAAAAAACAACCATGCCGCCGGTGGGATCCAAATCCACGACCTCCGAATATCGCGTCCGGTGCTCTTACCAACTGAGCTACGGCGACGGCTGTCCAATCTGCTGCTCCCGTGGGTATTTATGCTTAGTGGATGTAAGCGAACCTTAAGAGTGTTGTTTTTTCTGCTGCTTTATAAGTAATTTTCTTTAAGCGATTGATTAATTTAAGTATTATTATCCCCCTGATAAATACAACACATAAAAAAATTAAACATTCCTTCATGCACCTTGGTTTCGGTGACTGTTGACTCCCTTCATAAGTTTGTCAAACGAGCCCCTCATTTTTTTACCTTGTCTGCTACTGGCTGGACGAGGGTCTCGGTTCTGGCAGTCTTGATGCCATAGGTAGCATAAGATTGCGCTCGCACAGTTTGCCGTTACAAGACGTTCCACGTCACACTCGTGGTAATACAGGACGTGCTACGTCCGCCGCTATGGACGATGGCGGTGCCGGTGAACACTCTCAAGGTTCGCTTACACCCACTAAACATAAATACCCACGAGAGCAGCAGATGGCACAGCCGCCGCCGTAGCTGAGTTGGTAGAGCACCGGACGCGATATTCGGAGGTCGTGGGTGCGGATCAAACCGGCGGCATCGTTGTTTTTTCTGCTGCTTTATAATTTTCTTTAAGCGACAGATTGATTTAAGTATTATTATCTCACTGATCAGCACAGCACATGAAAATAAAAAATAAAAAAATTAAACATTCCCTCATGCACCTTGGTCTCGGTGACTGTTCGCTCCCTTCATAAGTATATATATATATATATATATATATATATATATATATATATATATATATATATATATATATATATATATATATATATATATACATATATATATATATATATATATATATATATATATATATATATATATATATATCGATTTATACGCTTCGTTTAAGGAAACCTTTTTATTTTACTCGACTTTTCGATCGGTGGACCGATCTTTTTCAAGAATGACCATACAGTGAATGGGCGCGTGTTCTTATAGCATGGGACTTGACACACAGAAGGCTTAAAAAGAAGAGAAATAAAGAAAAGAAACAGGGGGAGGGGGGCAGCTGGGAATATCGGAACACAACCGACAACTATGGCATATTAGAGAAGCAAAGGCGGCGCGTCGCGTACCCGTGAACTCACTGCACGCATACACACGCACACACGAGGTGAAAGAGCGATGCCGGGCTTTGTGCGCACGCGACTACTGCGACAAGAAAAAAGAAAAAAAAAGAAAAAGAGAGAGAGAAACAAAAGCAGAGAAAAAGGGAAATGCAAAGAAGAAAACAATGTGGTGGGGCTTAACAAAAGAAGGGAAGTGTCCGCCAATTGTGGGTGTCTGTATCCCTCTGGCCGCGTATGTGTGGCCCCCTGCGACTCCGGAAGATGGCCCGGACGAGGAGGAACAGGTTGAGACCGCCCAAAGTGGCTCCACACGGTGACACGCGAGCCGCTAAAACCAGATGAGCTTCCAATAAGAGAACTAGATGGAAAGGCTTGTTGACAGGAATGCAAAAAAAGAAGAAATAATGCACAGAGAAATTTCAAGAAATAAAAAATATATATCGACAAAAAAATAAGAAAGAGAAGGGGACATGTGGCCCTTGCGGGACCAAAGAATGAGTTGAATGGCAGATGGAAACAACTAGCCGAAACTGACCTGTAGCAGGGGTATGACCTCAGACGACTCAATCAGTGGTGGTACTTTGTCTATTAGGGTTGAAATTTTCTTTGGTTTCTGCCATCGAAAGAGATTACATAGGGTGCCATGGTTTTCGTTGATACCCTTTTGCACTGTGTTAAATTTGAAAATAAAGTATGATTTGCGTTGTTCGCGCTCCCGAGTGTTTTTAAAGCTACTCTGCAATATCGTTACTTTAAGTTTGTCAAACTCGTGGCCTTTTTCGCGGAGGTGCCTCGAAAGTGGGAGGCCAGGGAGATATTGAGTGTGTGTGGTGGTTAATAAATCTTAATCGGAAGGAATTGTCGGTTTGGCCAATGTATTGCATTTGACATTCGCCACACTCGAGCATGTAAACAACATTACTGGAATCGCAGTTTAAATCCTCTCGGATAGCATGTTTGAAATCTTAATGGGCACTTTTAGCCAGAGCTGCGGCTTGCATGTGTTTGCAAACTTGGCATCTGTTCTTTTCGCACGGTGTGCAACCCACCGGTCTCGGTTTATTAACCGTTGAGTACACAAGGTGGTTTTGTAAATTTTTTGGCCTTCTGTATGTTACCTGGGGACCATTGGAAAAATATTTGAGAGCCGCTCACTTTGTTTTATGATATTGAAGTGTTTTTTAACAATTTTGTTAATATTCGGGAGGTTGCCTGTGAATGTCAGTACTAGATTAGAGCGATGCGGTGTTGGCGGGGATTCCGCAGGGATGTGATTATGGTTAGTAACTTCCGCCCTTTTAATGGCATCGTTGATGATAGAAGACAGGTAGCGCTGTTTCGTTAGAATTTCGCCCATGTGTTTAACATTTTTTTTTTGAAAATCTTCTAGAGCAAATGCGTTTGAATTGGATAGCCTGTGAGTATGGCATTTCATACTCACAGTATGGAATTCCAATTCCATACTCACAGGCTATCCGATTCAAACGCATTTGCTCTCGATCAGAAGACCTTTCTCTTAACCGATAATTGCTGATTTGTCCCCGTACTGCTGTCCAGATATTTGCTTGTCAATTTACTAGTTCTCCTTCTCCAGTTCGTGTCAACATTCCTTATATACAAGTATCTGAAAACTTTTTTAGCCCACTGCTTTACCCCCATCTTTCTCAATCGCTCCTCAAATGCTGTCATACTGCTATCTTCTCCGCTCTCGAACGACGCCCATCCCATATCACCCTGTACCCCCTAATTTGGTGTATTGCCATGTGCTCCCAAAGCTAGCCTCCCTGCGCCCCGTTGTTTGATTTCTAACCTTGCTTGAACATCTGGTCTCATGCACAGGATCGCATAGCATCGCATTGATTGCCGTCACGCACTACGTGACATCTGGAGAAGGTGCGTCATGTATCGGACACCCTCTTTAAGTCGTTACAGCGGCCATCTGCACTTCACACCGGAAGACGAGCTACCAGTTAACCGAGAGAGCCGACGTATCCAGGGAGAGCAGCTCGAGTTTCGGACTCTGCGGGCCGCACCTGACAGATAAAAGACACTGCTACGAGCACCACATCCTCACTAAAGATGTCGACCTCAATCATACTGCAGCAGACGCGGGTGCCGCCAATTTACAATGGATTCCTAGGTGAGGACCCTGAAAAATGGTTGGACTAATTTGATCGCGTGGCATCATTCAACAATTGGGATGAAGCAGCAATATTTGGACACGTATTTTTCTCACTGGAGGGCTCAGCACGTATGTGGTACAAAAATCAAGTCTTACCTAACGGCTTAAGACTATTCAAGACGGGACTCTTGAAGATATTGTGAGCGCTGCACGCGAACTTTCAATTTTTTCATCTGTATATCCCCATCATCATTATTGCTTGCTTGGGCTCCGGAGATCGCGCGCTTAGTGCCCGGCTGTTCCGGAATAAAAACGTCTGTGCAAGCAGTGGCTCACAATATTCACCAGTGTTGTGAGGAAAGAAACAGCCAAAGGACTCGTGAAGTTTAGGATCCTGCTTCCGAATGAGCCCGTCCGCGGTTACGTCGAAAATTGAAGCGCCTATTTCGTCGCGTCGACCCCGAGATGACGAAGGTGAATGAAAGGTCAGGTATTATTGCGCGGCATAAAAGAACAACCCTTTGCCAGCCTGGTCCGCTATTCGGCGAAAACCGCCGCAGAATTCGTGCAAGAAGCCTGCACGATTGATAAGACCCTCGACGTCCGGAATGGGCACTACAGCCACCCTGCTTATGTTTACAATTCTTCCGGATACGGCAACCACCACCAGCGACAACATGAGTCAAGTTTTCTAAATGAAAATCACGCGATCGTCGACCTGCGATCTATGTTTATCACGCTTTCGACGGACGTGGCCATCTCTTCGATGACAGCCATGGAGTGGCATGTTGTCCTGAGTGTCCTGCATGAACAAGTGAGCATCCCACCACGATATACCGTCATGGTCACCGTAGGTGCCACGGATGTCAAGAACATGAGAGCTCTCTTCGAAGGAAACACGTGTTTGCTTGTAAAGCGAGGAATCGGCTTTGCAAGAGCCATTGTACAATTCCTAAATGAACAAGTTGAAGTGCTGCTGACGAACATCATCAAATAATACCGGCACGTTAACAAAGGAACGACGATCGCTCTCTTGGACGAACTATCCTACGTCCACGTAGCCTTCACCCTTTCCAAGCGAGTGCCACAAGATTCCCCTAATGAAGATCAGAAGCGCGTCTTCGACATAAACCTAGCTCTGGCCCGGAGCAGACAAGACTAAATCCGCCATCTGCTTGGAAGCTACAGCGAGTGTTTCTCTTCATCGCCGAAAGTCAGACAAACGCCGATCGCCAAAGATCACATTATAACCGACCAGCACGCCAGACCTCTCCGCCAAAGCCCCTACCGTGTGTCACCTCGAGAACGACAAGCCATCCTTGATCAAGAGGAAGGAATAGCCACCGCAGAGCCCCTGACCAGCTGCGGTTTTTCCTGTGAGGAAGAAAAACGGCATACTTAGATTCTGCGTCGATTACCGCCGCTTCGACAACGTAATGAACAAGGAGATCTACGCCCACCCCGGCATCGACGACACTCTGGAACGACTGTGCAACGCCATGTATTCCTCATCGATGGATCTCAAGAGCGGCTACTGGAAACTGAGGTTGATGAAAGATATCGAGTGAAGACAGCATTCATTACTCCAGATGGCATCTTCGACTTCAAGGTGATGCCACTTGGTCTCTCTGTTCCGCCCCAACAACATTTCAAGAAGTAATGGATGCATTGCTGAAGTGGCAGGTGGCTGAGAAGGCAGGGAAGCGGCAGTGAAGTGGCAGGTCTGAACTGGCAAATTTGTTCTCTCTCTCTCTCTCTATATATATATATATATATATATATATATATATATATATATATATATATATATATGATGTCGTTGTTTTCGCCTCGAACTGTGAAGCGAACAGTACTATAGGCAATCAAGCAGCCTGGACTGATCTTCAAATCAGATCAGTGCTACTTTGCCTCTGGAGAGCTGCTGTTTCTAGGACAAATCGTTATAAAGAAGGAAGCGCGCCCACGCCCCACAGAAAACAGCAGCTATAGAGAATCCCCCCCCCCCCCCCCCCCTCCGGCAGAAAGGAAAGCTATGCATAGATTCATCGGACTGTGCGCGTATCACCTACGATTTGTCAAGAACTTTTGGCGATCGCCGAGCCCGTGGCCAAACTGACACAGGCAGATATACGATTTTAATGGGAAGAGCCTCAGCCAGAAGACTTCACGAAGCTTCAGCGTCGTTTACGGTACCTACCGATCCTCACGCATTTTGATGAAAACGCCGAACATGAAGCTCATACCGATGCAAGCAGTTTAGGCTTACGTGTCGTCTTCGCTCAGAAAATCGACGGACCGGAAAAATTAATCGCTTACGCTGGCCATTCCTTGTCCAAGGCTGAGGCTAACTATTCGAAAACTGAGAAGGGGTGCCTTGCCATCATCTCGGCTACGCCAAAATTCCGCCCCTACCTGTACGGCCGACCATTTGAGGTGGTCAGCGATCACAACGCACTTTGCTGGCTTGCCAGATTGAAGGACCTTTCCTGTCTGCCTCACTCGGTAGAACCGGCGTCTCCATCAGTTTCACGTCACAGTCGTTTGCAAGCCCGAACGCAAGCACTCTGATGCCGACTGCTTTGGTGCCGGAAGGGAAACATTTTTTAATTTGTACTTTTTAGTCTCAATATATTCTTTGTCACGAGCCCCTGTAGATGCACAGCCGCCGGACGACGATGAGAACGCCTTCCTGGGTTCCAGCAGCTCTACCTATTTTGCACAGCAGCAAGGCTCGGACCCAGACTTAAAAAGCCTCATTGTGTACTTAGAGGAAAAAGTTCTTCACCCCGCCTCGGTCAAGCGAATATTGTCTTCGTTCTATGTGCAGCACTATGTTCTCGTGAAGCCCCTCGCCGCAAACAAAACATTCTACCTCCTAGCTGTACTTCCCAGTTTTCGCGAGGAAGTTCTACAGGCTTCACACGATGATTGACCTTGGCAGCTGCGGCGACCGCGTACGGACAGTCCATAACGGAATTCCCCTAAGTTTAAAGATCCGCCAACGTATTGGAAGCGGTCCCGGACCACATCATCGGCTTCTTCGCGCTGCCAAGCGTCAAGAAGACCCCACTTTTTCAAGTTTACACTGGGTTCACATCTGCTGCCATCTGCTTTCGCCGCCTGGAACCCTTTCCTGGCTTATCGTCTCCATCAAGGGGGCGGCATTCTCGGCGTGTGGCAATCACTTTGGCAGCTGCGGAGACCGCGTACGGACAGTCCATAACGGAATTCCCCTAACTTTACAGGTTGGTGCTAATTTCAACTCTTCTAATAGAAATACTGCACTGCGCGGTCGCTGTTGCTGCCAAGAGTGTGCTGCCTGTTGCCTGTTTTTGCCAGACAGTGATAGCGAATACATTTTGGGCTCGTTCCTGTTCACTGTAATTTGAATTATGGAAATCACGGGTGCTATCGGTGAGGCGTCTCTTGCCGAAACTTTTGGCGAAAAACACCCGAACAGCATAAAAGGAGTTGTGAAAGTGTTATCCGACGTCCTCGCAAAGCTTGACGTGTTTGCAACCGATGTGAAGAGTGAAATAGTAGCAGTGCGCACATCTAACACTCAGATTCATTCAGAACTTGAGGGTATACGAGAAGCAATGGGCTTCATGAATGAGAGTTTCGAGGAGTTCAGGAAGGACATCGATGAGTTCCGCCGTGAAATAGCTGAAGTGAAGGCACAGAATTCTCAATGCCAAAGGGAAATCGCGCATATGAAGAAATTATGAAAGCTAAGAAAGACAAAATCGAATTGAAGCAATACAGCAGGAGTCAGAAGGTGGAGATCAAAGGCATACCGGTGGTGAAGGACGAGGATCTGCGAATGCCAGTGAAAAAAATAGCTACCTCTGTGGGAGTTGATGTCTCAGATGATGACATCGATGTCGTACATCGTGTCCGTTCAAAGGACAAGGATTGCCCAAACGTTGTGTTACGGTTTTTCTCCCGTGCCGTACTGGACAGGTTTTTCTCTGCGGCTAGAAAGACAAGGACCAACACTTCTGCTCTTTGCTCTGAGGATAGCAACCCGTTGTATGTCAATGAGCACCTTTGTATCGAAAACAAGATCTTGCTGAGCAAAGCGCGTCAATTATGCAAAGAGAGAAAATGGAAGTTTGCTTGGGCTTCGCAGGTAAAGATCCTGGTGAGAAAAACCGAAACCTCTTCTGTGTTAAGAATCGAGTGCGAGGATAACCTGGCTGGTGTTGTACAGTCTTATTGCCTGTTTTTTTTGTTGCGCTTCTGTTTCATCATGTCTTTTAGTTTTGATCAAATTGATCTGTTAGCTAAGGAAGATGTGTTCTCAGTTTTTCACTGTAAAGTGCGTAGTATTCGAAAAAATCTGAACTCATTGATTGCTTACCTTTTCCAGCACTCTTTTCTGTATGACGTGATAGCAATTAGTGAAACCCGGCTTAAGGATAAAGAATACCCCTTCATTCCTGGTTACAAACTTTCCTCCCTACCAAGGGAATCACACGCACGAGGAGGTGGTGTTGCCGTCTTTGTAAAGGAGAACATAGTTTTTGATGTTATTTCTACCTTTACTATCTGCGATTGCACAATTTAGGCGCTTTTCATAAAACTTGAGAGTGGAATAATTGTCGGTTTGGTCTACCGCCCTCCTCGTTCTGCGATGACGATTTTTCTTGAAAAACTTGAATCAGTGATAGCAGCCTTGACATCTAAAAAAAGCAACCGTGTTGTAATTGTGGGAGACTTTAATATATATCTTTCTGGAGAAGCTAATAATAACACTTTACTATTACCGTCGTATATTATATGCAATCTTAATACAGAACCCACACGTATAACCGGTAGTTGAAGTACATTAATTGACCATGCGCTTAGTAACTTCACCTGTAACAGATGAGGTGGAAATTATCTAGATCCACTAGCTGACCACATGCCCATATTTGTTTTTGTTAAAATCTAAGGAAAACTACGTCCCAGAACTAATGGCCGTGAACCGCAGAAAAAAAATTGACTATCGATTACTCTGTGAGCTTCTACAGCAAACAAACATTTTAGATACCTACGACAGTGACATAAACAAAGAATAAAAGAACTTCTTCACCATTATTGAGGATGCAATTTTGAAGAGCACTAAACGAAAGGCCTCGGGTAAATATAATGCACCCATATGCTCGTGGATGACTAACGAAAGCTTGGGCGTATTAAAAGAGAAAGAAAAATGGCATGATAAATGGAAACGTGTTAAAAATAATACTTATTATTTAAAGCTATTTAAGCGCTTAACAAACCTGTCAGTATCTCTAGTTCGAGAAAGGAAGCGACAATACTATTCACCTCTTATTCATAACGCTCATGGCGACACAAATAAAATCTGGAATATCGTAACAGGCGCATTGGGGCTCCGTTTAGGCGAACGCATACTGCCTGATTTTGTTGATGAAGCAACATCAGTAGAGTTTAATGAATATTTTGTAAATGTTGGGCCACAACTGGCGGCCCAACTACCACCAGTCACTGAATACATGCAGTCAATGAAATCGGTTTTAAATTCTTTTGTTATTGAGGATATTACCGTGGACGAACTAAAAGCAGTAGTTAAACAGTTAGAAACCTGCAAGGCAGCACGGCTTGATCAAATTACGATAAAGCTGGTTAAGGACAATATAGAGATATTAGCAGACCTCCTCTTTCATCTGTTCAATCGCTCCCTTGAATGCAGAATTTATCCTCCTGAACTAAAATTAGCTAAGGTTCCAATTTTTAAAGACGGACATCGCTCGAATCCATCAAGTTATAGGCCGATATCAATTATTTATGTGATAAACACAGTTTTTGAAAAGATTATCTGCGCGCACATAAATAGATGCCTATCCAAATACAACATCCTGAGCACCCACCAACACGGTTTCCGACGTCATGAATCTACCTCTACCGCTTTTCTTGCTCCTTCACAAATGCTAAATACAGTTCTACACCAGAATAAGATTGCTGTCGTGGAGTATCTCAATATAAAAATAGCCTTCGACACAGTTAACCACAAGATATTACTGAGCAAGATTAACAACTATGGGTTCAGGGGTAAAATCCTGAACTTAATAAAAAGCTACCTCAGTGACCGTCAACAGCATACAGTAATAAAAAAAATTACCTCTACATCTCAAACTGTTTTAACTTGCGTGCCGCAGGGTTGTAGTAAATGTTTTTAGGTCGATCACATCTAACTGACCTTAAATCTTAATAAAACAAAGTACACAATGTTTCATTCTAGGAAAAAAAAACAATTGAATATTGAAGAACTGAATATATCGTTACGCAGAACAAAAATTCAACAAGTCGTCTCCTACAAGTACTTAGGTGTATCTTTTGAATCTGACATGCATTGGAAAATATATATTACACATCTTTGTTTGAAGCTGGCATACGGATGTTTTATTTTACTTAAGGCTCGTAAACGTTTCCAGTGCCCCATCCTACGCATTCTTTACTTTTCCTTTATTAAAAGTCACCTCAGTTACTGCATTGAGTCATGGGTAAGCACCTTTACTACTTATCTGGAACCTGTACTCTCTCTACAAAAGCGCGCATTAAGAATTATATCCTTTTCAAGGACCTCTCAAAGTAGCATAAGTACTTGTACAATTCTCCTCATGTTCTGCCACTAAATACACTGTACGAATTCAAAATTGCTCAGATCACTCATAGAATCATAGCAACTAATGATCCACTTCCCATACCTTTATTCAAAATTCCGTTACTAAACACAAGAGCTGCCACAAACTAAAATTGTAATCTACCTCCATGTCAGAACCTGTATAAGAAAAGGCTCTCAGAATTTAACGGCGATCTTATTTGGAATACTTTGCCACTAAACAAAAAACATAAAACAAGCCCCTAATTTTACTCCTGCTTTTAAGAGGTTCTTTTTTGAGAAATATTGTGAATAAGGGACTTCGTATTCATTTTTGTATAAACTATGCATGTTATGAGTTATTGTGTTATGGATTGTATTTCTTGTTTCATTTGTTCGCGTGCTGCATTTATTTTGTATCCTATGTTGATTATGGATCCGTTTCTAGCCAGTGGCTATGGGTCCATTAATGTTTGTTTTTATTTCGCAAGATATGCAATAAATAATAAATGAATGAATGAAAGAACCGACAGCTGCACTTCTCGAGGTTTCTCGCACCCTCCGCCGCATTCAAGACAAGTGTTAGTGGACTGGACTTTCCGCCGATGTCGCACAATATGTGAAAACCTGAAGAGGTTGTGAACAACAAAAGACACCTACAGCCCGAACAGCAGGATTCCTAAAACTTATTGAACTCCCCTCAGAGACCTTCCAGCAGGTCGGCGTGAAGCTGCTTTGCTTTCTCCAAAAATCAGTATGGGAATAAGCGGATCATCATAGCTACCGACCACCTGACCCGCTACCCCGAGGCATAAGCCCTACCGAACGGAACAGAAGCAGAAGTCGCCAAATGTTTTGTCCAGTGTATTCTTTTGCTTCACGACAACCCCATGTGCGCATCACTGACAGAACTGACGCGAGCCATCCTGCGCTACAGCCAAACAAGCCACAGGAGGACCACTGCATACCATGCACAGACCAACAGACTCACGGAGCGGCTGAACGAAACCATCGCTCACATGTTCGTCATGTATCTCTATGCCGAACACAAGACCTGGGACGTCATCCTGCTTTATGTCGTCTTCGCCTACAACACCGCCGTGCAGGACACCACTCAGATGACGCCATTTATACTTGTCCATGACAGGGAGGCCACAATCACGCTAGAAACGATGCTGCCCAACGTTACTGAAGAAGGTAAAGTCGACATCGCCGCCTACCTTCCACGCGCAGAAGAAGCCCGAAGACTTTCCCGCTTACGGATCAAAGACCAGCAGCGGACCGATGCCAGACAATACAACCTACGAAGACGCAACGCGTGATACAAGACAGGAGACTAAATCGGGGTTTGACCGCCCATTCGCCGCCGCGGACTGAGTGAAAAACTTTTGCACCGCTCTTTTGGCCCGTGAAAGTTTCTTCGTTGAATGGGTGAACGGGACTATGGAGTAGTTCCTGAGGAAATGACTGCGTCTCCGTGACGCGGCGCACGACCACAAGTTGTCCATGTCGTTCGACTAAATCACTATCATGCGCGCTAAAGGACGCTGTTTTTCCATTCTCGGTGTTTATTGTGCACTGTCCGTTTTATTTTTTTCGAGTCGCCCTATTTGTTTTCACACATTAGGTAAATTCTTCTTTGAGAAGGTAGTAATGCAGCGAATCTGTGTACAGTTTGTTTGTTCAGTCTTCAAAGCTGCCGGCGCATGACTATATCGTTCGGCGCTCGGCTGCTAACCGGAAGAACGCGGGTTCAATCGCAGCTGGGCGGACGAATTTCGAGAGAGGCAAAATTCTAAAGCCCCGTGTACTGTGCGATGTCAATGCAAGTTAAAGAACATTAGTTACTCGAAATTTCCGGAGCCCTTCACTACGGCGTGCCTCGTAGCCTTTGTCGGTTTGGGACGTTGTAGCCTAACAGCCAACTCCTCGAACGCGTACCCACTCCCTGCGGCTTCAATGGGAAGCAGTGAGCCTAAAAAAAAAGAACGCGTAGCCGAGAGCTCCGTCTTTGCGTGATTTGCGGCTCTTTTTCTATGTGCATACTTTAAGAAAAACTACGATTTTTTGGAGTGATTGCTGACGAATGCAAATCTATTACGAATGTAATATCTTTTTTTGCGACTCTGTTGAAGTATCACGAGAAAAAGAAGTTATACAGAGTGAAACTTTTCATTTCATTTGGCTCTCAACTGGGCCGCACATCAGCCGAACGACCAATGGCCTCCGGCGCCGCAAGTCAGACGTTAGAAAACATGGTAATATATTTTCATTATCAATTGTCATTGAACAAACTATAAACTTTATAGCAGTATGATGCGCGATTTTGACTATAGTACCACTGACCTATGCGAAGATGTGCGCACTTTTATTCTTTTACAGCAATGCAGGCAAATTATGAGGGATTATACCTGTATAGTTACTGCGCTGATTGAGAACTTGCGGGAGCTAACTAGTACTCCGGCATCTTCCCATTCATTATACTCCGCTGCTTAACGCGCCAAAAGCGAATGCAGAATAGATGATGAGGTGGCATCTCACTGGCGGGCAGGCAGCGGCCGTTGGCAGTCTAGGCACGTCCAAAGCCTCCAGCGAAGCTCCCGCAGCCGCTTTCAACGTTCATGAACACTGGGAGCTTGAAGCCAGCAACGGCGTCCGATCTGGCCCTTACGCCTAGTAATTTGGCGAGTTTTGGCGTCAGCTTGTATTGTCATGGAAGAAATCTAAGCCTATCCACTAAATAACTATTAGTGTTACTGCCTTGCACTATACTTCTTGATATGATTTCGTGCGGAAGTGACACCGAAAGAAAATACCCTAAACAACTATCCTTTCGTTCCTGTCTTTTAAACGTCAGTCACGTCTTCCTTCCTTTATTGACCATATAATAAATATGAAATCTCTGATGTGGCATCCAGTCATTTATTTTCACAATTTCGGGGTTTCGGGCAGACCAGATATATATTATATCAGCAAATATCTAAAAATACCTAAAAATACAAATTTTGCTCGGAAGACACTAGTAGCTGTGATGACCCCCATAATGCGCAGGTCCACACGGGACGGAGAGGCAAAGAGACACCGTATGGCTCAGTTTAAACAAACAGGTATATTCAATAATTACACATGATTAAGATTATACATCAGAGGCTGGGGCGTCCGAGCTTACGTGCCGACGACTTCATGGGGGCGATGGAGTGGCTCCGGAGTTGGGCTCGAGCGGTTGCTGGCAGAAGCTGCACGCCGTCGGGCTTCGGCGCTGAAGGCCCTCTTGGCGAACGATGTCGTCCTGAGCGTGTATGCAGTAGAATTTCAATAGTCGTCCGTTTCTTCGAGGATGGTTCACAAACCCTTCCTCTAGTGTCGTTCGGCTTGGAAGATGAACAGGAGGCGAGCTTGTAGATGATGACAGCAGAGCATAATTTTACAACATACATATACAGAGAGTTAAACTGGAAAAAGCAGAACTGAATTTACAAAAGAACAAACTTTGCACTACTTTACTCATCGACCGGGCAGGTTAGTGCCTAAGTAGCATCACATTACATGCTAAGCATGGAGCCCCAGCTCAGACTGGACTGCATCCGTTTACATGTGCTTTTAAGCACTTGATTAACAAAGGACTAAGGGCGGTCATTTCCAGTGGCCCGCCCAAAGCATCAATTCTCCAATCCAAAATAACATGCGAGATGGGGACCACCCCTTGGGTTGGGCTTAGCCTCGAACCCAGAGTCTGTTAACAATACAAACTAAATAAACAACAAAAACGCCACCACTCTCTCTCAAGTGAGAGTATACACAGGCTCTCTCTTCGGAGCTAATTCACTAGCGCCTGTCTTTCCACATTCTTGGCGAGTACTGCCTGTCCGCCATGACAGGTGTCCGTCACGGCCCTTCTGGGAATGCGCTTTTGTTCACGAGGCACGGCGGGAAGCTGTGGGTGCCTTCCCGGCGATAGCCCACGTCGAAAGGGGAAGGAGGGAAAGAATGTTGTCTTCGCGGTAGCGCATAGCGTCGGCTGTGGTACGGCGCGCTCTGGCCCGCTGACAGCTCCCTTGTCCTGGAATATGCCCGGAAATTGGGGAGGATAAAGCCTGTTTCCCCGCGGCGGCGGCGGCGGGTCCGGTTGTTCTGGTCGTCACTCAAAGTGCATGGCTGGGTAATTGATGATGCCGCTGTCATCTGGGTCTCCGTCTACGCCGCGCCGTGGAACGCGGAACCTCGCAGCACACAAGGAATGTCACATAGCCATGCATGCATGCGCGTATTTTATTTGAGACTCTCGCGTGGAGGATCAGCACGGTGAAATTACATCTTCCCTCAATGAAAAGCCACTTGGTGATGCGTCTCTCAGCGTATTTTTTCTGCAATCCAGGGCACGTAGTTGGCCAGATTGACGTAGTAGGTGTAGGTGTAGGAACCATCTTTGCATCCGAGCCCTTTGCCCCAGCTCACGATGCCCACCTGTAAAAGGAAAGGGAACATGTGATGCGATTAACGGGTATGCTTATAAGTTTTGAGCCAGCTTATTTTTGCAACCAGCTGTGCACGGGCTATAAAAAGGTGAAAACTTGCGTGAAGAAGTACTGAGGCCAAAAATGCAGCTGTGTGCAGGAAAGCTGAGACGAAGTGCCGTCTTCTAACAGTTTATGTCCGAAATGTAGCATTCTTTTGTATCGATGCGCACAGCTAAATAACGAAGGTAAAGGACTCAGTTTTCCGCTAAACATAATAAGTTACAATTTATGTTTATTTTCAGGATCTACAGTACGCACAGAAAAACTGAAAGCCAGAACGTTTTTTGGGGCCCGAAGTGTAGAAGCTTGGCGTTTTTAATTAGAAAGCATTAGATGGTTCTGTTCTGAGTTTCGTGTCAGCAAAACTTTCTTTCGCACGATTACATCGTTCTTCGAAGAAAAATATGCAAAAGATTAATTGTTTAAGTGCGTGATGAGATCTTGCTGTGGGAAACATTTGGTTGATGAATTGTGATGACTTAATCCATGACACTTCGACGACACAATAGACACGGACGTCGACATAGCATCTGGACGTGGAAATATAAATGCAGTGTAAAGGTGTTTATTCGAAGCGCAGGTCCGTTGGTGTTGGTCGAACGGCGACACGACGTACACACTCAAAAGCGTCACTCGAAATTCCAGCTGTCTATCTCTTCGCTGCGCTGCTTGAACTCCGGCCGGTCGGTCCTATTACAGTTACTTCCCCGCGGAACAAGGAGCCATCCTGGGGACTTACGGGGAGAAAAGCATGGGCGAATCATAGGCTTGAAGCGCTCGACGTGCGCAGTTTCGTGCCCTCGGCGACGGAGGTCCGAAGGGGGAGCCAGCGGCTCAACGATGTAATTCACGGGAGAAGTTTGTTGCACAACGCGGTAAGGTCCGTGATAGCGCGAAAGCAGCTTTGTGGGGATGCCGGGAGTGGAGGAAGGCATCCAGAGCCAAACGAGGACGCCAGAGGGGAATGAAGCGGGAGGGTGCGCGGAATCGCGACGGTGCTTCTGATGCCATTGGAGCTGTGTAGTGAAAGAACGTGACCTCGGAAGGCTCAGCGCGATAGGGAAGGGTGGTGCCCGTGGTGAATGCAAGCTCCCGAAAATATAAGAGAAAGAAAGGAGAAAACCCCGCCGTTGCCTGCGTTGCGTATTATACGCGTACGCGAGGAAAGGGAGCGCTTGGTCCCAGTTGGAGTGGGTGGTGTCAACTTACATGGCGAGCATGCCATTGAGAGTGCGGTTGAACCGCTCAGTCATGTCGGTGGTCCGGGGGTGATAGGCGCTGGTGAAGCGATGAACGATTAGGCATTGCTTTAGCAGGGCCTCGAGGGCGTTCGAGAGAAAAACACGGCCGCGGTCACTTAGCCGTTCTTACGGGGCGCCGTCACGAAGGACAAGACTGTGTAGAATGAAGCGAGCGACATCGGTGGCTGTAGCAGATTTGAGAGCCGAGGTTTCGACGTAACGTGTGAGGTGTTCAACGGCCACGATGACCCAGCGATTGTTAGCCGAAGTAGTGTGAGGCGGGCCATAAACATCAATGCCGACGCGGTCAAAGGGTCGGCCAGGGCAATGTAACGGCTGCTAAGGAGCGGCGGGGGGTGGGGAGGTTTCTTGCGACTTTGGCAGGCGGTGCATGACCGCTTGTACTGACGTACCTAGCGGTACATACCTCACCAGTAATATCGCAGACGAAGGCGAGCATATGTTTTCAGTTAACTGGCGTGGCCGCATTGTGGAGCGGCGTGGAAAGAGGCGCCGACGGCAGCACGGCGGTTCGAGGGATCACCAACAGCCATTTACGCCCGTCGGAGAGGTAGTTACGGCGGTATAAGAGGCCATCACGAACGGCAAATCAGTGGGTTTGGCGGCGAAGGGTCCGGGACGAAGCGGCCAGCGATTTTTCAGGAAGGCAGCAGCGGTGATCCAAAGATCCTTCAGTTGTTCGTAGAGCATAACAGGGACGTCGAACGACGAGAAATCGTAGGCACAGACGAGGGCAGAGGGTGAATCGCATAGGAGCGGTGAACGAGAAAGGGCGTCGACGTCCGAGTGCTTCCGGCCAGAGCGATAAATGACGTGAATATCGAACTCTAGGAGACGTAAAGCCCAGCAGGCGAGTCGACCAGAAGGATCTTTGAGGGGAGGATAGCCAGCAGAGGGCGTGACGGTCTTTGACGACATAGAAAAGCGGAACATGACAATCATCCAAATGATGACGAGACATTCTTTTTCTGTGACAGATAGTTCGATTCCGTCTTGTTTAGGGCGCGGCTGGCGTAAGCGACGACATACACCAGAAACCAAGACTTTCACTGGGCCAGAACTGCGCCCAAGCCCACACCGCTCGTGTCAGTGTGAATTTCTGTTAGACAGGCGGGATCAAAATGACGAAGGATTGGGGGGGGGGGGGGGGGGGGCAGACCAGCAGGCGACGTACAGTGCTGAACGCGGTATCGCAGGCAGGTGACCAAGACGAGAGGTTCGGGCTGCCGGCAAGAAGCTGCGTTAAAGGGGCCAAGATACAGGCGAAATTGCGGATGAAGCGGCGAAAATATGAGCAATAGCCTATAAAACTCCGAAGTTCTTTTAAGGTGGTTGGTTTGGGGAAGTTAGCGACGGTGCGAAGTTTGGCAGGGTCAGGAAGAACGCCGTTATAGGAGATGACATGGATTAAAACTGCCAGCTGCGTAGCACCGAAGTAATATTTTTGAAGTTGGGTTGTAGCCCGGCGTCAGTAAGACACAAGAGTACAAGCTGAAGGCGCTGCAGATGGGAAGGAAAATGATTGGAAAAAACGGCAAAGCTATCCAGGTAACGTAGGAAAATTTGCCATTTGAGGCCGCTAATAATATTATCCATCATTCTCTCGACTGTGGCTCGAGTATTGCAGAGGCCTAATGGCATCACATTTATTTCGTACAAGCCATCTGGGGTGACGAAAGCGGCTTTCGGCCGGTCAGCGGCAGCCATCGGGACTCGCCAATAGCCCTAGCGTGAGTCGACAGATGATCAATATACCGCACCCTGCAAGCAATCCAGTGCGTCGTCGTTTCGGGGGAGAGGATAAACATCCTTAAGATGATCTTGTAGAGAAAGCGGTAGTCCACATAGAATTTGATTGAGCCTTTTTTTTTTCGTCACGTGGACAACATGAGAGGCCCAATGGCTGTGAGAGGGCTGTATAATGCCGCGCTGAAGCATATCGTAAACATTGTCACGGATGACGCGGCGTTCACTCGACGAGGCGCGGTACGTTTGCAGGAGCAAGGTGGCGTGCGTACCAGTGTAAATTGCTTGAGAGACAGCCAACGTGCGCCCCAAGGAGGGCTGGGAAAGGTCGAAAGAGTTGCGGAACATGGCCAGGATTTTGGTTCATCCGCTCCTAGTTCACAACGCCGCCACCACGGGCCGCATGAAGTTGAGCTCCTCCTCCTTCTCTTACATTCTTCCTCCCGGTTTGAGAGAGAGACGCTAGTAAGCTTCGCCCATTGTCCACTTTGTGTGTCCTCCCCTCAAGCCAAGCTCCACGGGAGGGGGGCACCCTTCGCGTTTTTTTTTTCCACCCAGCGTGTTCGAAACGGGCTGACTGTGCGGCTCCCCTAGTCTGTTCCTTTACTGCGGTGCAAGAAAAGAAAGAAGTCGGGTTGGGGTTGAAGCGGTGTACACGCCCCGTCTTTGTCCGAGTTTGAGGGGCCATTTGTCAAAAACTACTGGCGGTATATATGCACATCACACAAGATATGGCTAAACGTTCCAGAATTGTGCCAAGGCCCAGCTATCACTCAGTGAGTCCAGAGCATAATGCGCGGAATAGAATTTCTTTAGCGCTGCACCCGACTTCTCCCCGTGGGACGGTCTGTGTCTTCATGGTAAATGGTGTTTTGCTGTACAGAAAATCTGATGACTGGTGACAGAACAGAACTAGCGGCCGTATAAGCATCAGTAAGAACCTTGTGTTGCGCATTTGCTTACACGTCAGTGTTTTTATTTTTTCGAAAGAGGTTGCAGTTATAACCTGACTCACCATAATTGTCAAGTTTTTTCGCAACGGGGAAAAAAATTACGGACAACAATTAAGTATACTGACGAGCTGTGAAGGAGAAAGCTTGCAGCGTGGTGTTCGGCTGCGGCGATGGCGTGCTGCTCTAATGCAATGGCCAGCCAAGCTGATCAGTTCACGCCGCCCGAATGGAAGTTGATGAAGGCGACGATACCCAAACCCAGCTCGAGCCCCTGTGCTTCCTTTTTTCGAGTTGAGTTGAGTTGTCGACAGAAGGACGAAAGGAAAAGCACGGGCTTGCTTACTGGCTCAATGTGGAGCCACGCACAGCTGCCTGCGTGCTGATAGTAGGAGGTGAAAGATGGGAGTAAAGAGACAGAAGAAAAGCGCGCGCAATAGCCCGTAGGCCACGGGCCAATCCCGGAGGCAGTGCAATACCGGGCTGACCTGTGCCAGAGTGCGTTACGCCAAGCACTCCGCCATACTTTCAAAAATATGCGTAACACCCTAGCCTCAAGGGCCCATATGAGATATTAAGCCAGGTATGTGAATGGCATCCCCCTTCGAAAGCGGACCGGGGATTGAGCCACACCCGAATACTCGATCCTGTGCTTCCTTGCTATCGCTCCCCTTTATATTTCTCCTCGATATCATTTCCCTTTCTCCTCCGCCGGCTGCAGCTCGGGTGGTTAAGATATTAGATAGCAATTGCCACGGCCGGCAACATTATTTTCCTTCACTTTTGATGCGAAAGCTTCACTATGCTACCTCGTAACGATTTCGCGGTGCTTACGGCTTTGACCTTCAAGTGGGCCAGAGGTCAGTCCTCTCACGGCGTGGTTCGAGCGTCCACCGATATATGTGAGACAGTTACTGCGCCATTTCCTTTCCTCAAAACCAATTTTAGAAACTAACCTTGAAAGTAACGCCCGCCGCGGTGGCTCAGTGGTTAGGGCGCTCGGCTACTGATCCGGAGTTCCCGGGTTCGAACCCGACCGCGGCGGCTGCGTTTTTATGGAGGAAAAACGCTAAGGCGCCCGTGTGCTGTGCGATGTCAGTGCACGTTAAAGATCCCCAAGTGGTCGAAATTATTCCGGAGCCCTCCACTACGGCACCTCTCTCTTCCTTTCTTCTTTCACTCCCTCCTTTATCCCTTCCCTTACGGCGCGGTTCAGGTGTCCAAAGATATATGAGACAGATACTGCGCCATTTCCTTTCTCCCCAAAACCAATTAAAAAAAAACCTTGAAAGTAAAAATTGAAAATTGGTTTTTTGAGAAAGGAAATGGCGCAGTATCTGTCTTTCATATCGGCTGACACCTGAACCGCGCCGTAAAGGGAAAATGGAGGGAGTGAAAAAAAAGAAGAAAAAGGTGCCGTAGTGGAGGGTTCTGGAATAATTTAGACCACCTGGGGATGTTTAGCGTGCGCTGACATCGCGCCCTATCCACTGAGCCAATGCGGCGCGTTCCCTTCGTGGGTGCGGAACCCACTTCGGATAGTATTTTATTTACGAAACTTAATTTTTCTTTTTCTGATTAGGTCACGTGGTTTTTCCAAACCTCTGGGGAGGACAACGCCTGATTTTCCTCCTTATGAGCTGCTATGCTTTCGCAAAAATGGAGATATGCTGCCTTCTACTTACGAACGGCGCTGATCATTTTACCTAGGCTGCTTGCACACAACATGTGTTTCCTGCATTTATACACAAGTATGGTGACAGGTTGCTCAGCGTACAAATTATTGAATAATACCATTTAAACCTGTAACCATTTTCGGGATGCGCTTGTATAGGAATTGTACCTGCATGCACGTGACTTTCTGGCGCCCTAGTTCACTGCCTTTTTCTGCAGTGTGTGTGTGTTGGGCTGAGTGTGTGGATGTGCGCGCGCGCGCCACGGTAGAGTCCATTGCATGCAGTGGCGCAAAAACGCGGAACTCCCACTTGGCTTGTCGCAAGTTTGGCTTGGTTAGGAGAACGAGGGCCGGCTCAGGATGTGAAGCGTTTAAGTTCCATGGCTGATCACCGGCCTGTCTTATGACGTAGGGATAATGTAAACAGGAAATTCGAGAATGTAACATGCAACCAGATCCCTCGGATTTTTTTTTCATCACATTACTCCGCATGAACATGTCCAGATATCGAGAACCACACGCTCGAGACAACACAGGCTTTTTGCGCGCGTGGTTTTCTTCCACCGGCCTTGAGGAAACGCGCGCGCCCATTTTCATACGACAGTAATTCATGTCCCCATAAAAAAAAGACATGCTATGCTTGCTGAATCCTTTATCTTCAAGACAGTCACGTTTCCATGCCCGCCCCCCAAGTCGCCACATGCTCGTCGGCCATGGCGGCCTCGTCGACGGCGACGTGCGCAAGCAGTCATATCGGAAAAGAGCGGGCTTTCTGCGCACCTATTCGCTCGCGTCAGCCGCCGCCTCATCAACCGTCGTCGGACGACGTGCGAAAATTATCTGGTAGGTCCACATTGGTGGCGGCGCTCACCATCGGGTGAAAATCGCCGGCCTCACGCCGTAAAAACGCCTCTCATGCATCCAAGCATTAAGCGCTGTGGCTGAGCGGGGTTAAGATACTAGATTACGATACCTGGTGACATGACCAAGCGCCGTCACATGTCCGAGATGGGAGGTGCACTAGCGGGTGGCTGTTGGCTGGTTATACGGTCGAGTGCTCATTGCTCGCCGGGCTAAATGTTACGTCATGAGACCATGCGAAATAGCCTGAAATTTCGAATACAAAATATGCAGAGGACACCAAGCCGCAGAAAAGACCTGTTAATGCTATAGCATCATACCAACAAGGCGGAGCTAAGTGTTCCCCAAATTTCTTAATTTCAGCGCGATTTCTTTTCTTTGTTCAAAAGTACTGCTCATAGTGCTGCCGCAATGAGGAGTTGTGTAGTCAAGTCATCAATGTTGTACTTTGCGATCGCTATGGAGCGCTTGGATTTTGATGTAGGCGAAATGCTAGTGGTCCGTGTACTGTTCGATTTCAGTGCATGTTAAAGAACCTCAGCTGGTCGAAATTTCCGGAGTCTTTCACTACGGCGTTCCTCATAGCCTGAGTCGCTTTGGGACGATAAACCATAAACCAAAACGCATGGAAATATTATACGGCTTATGGAAAAGCGTGATGAAGGAGATTCCACAATTATTTTTGGGTGTGACATAACTATGAGGGATCGGAAAGCAAGCATTGCTTTTTCACGTTGTAAGAACTCGCTCAGCGGCAGCTGGAGCTGTGATGCGCCAAACATACCTTTTCACGTATTTGAAAGCACTGCCTGACAAATGGTTCAAAGACGATTAGAGATCATATAACGGCAGCAATGCGTCCCACCCGGTCCTCTTCGTTCCTTCTGTTGTTTTTCGTAACTGATCTAAATTGGGATCCAAGTGGAGACACATCACTTATGTTAAAGCTGAAATTTACTAACGTACCCTGACGCCCGGATCTACATGACGTTACTCACCAGCATGGTGACGTGACTCGATTACGACCGACGCTGAATACCCCCGGGAATTCGGTCCCCTCGCCGTCAACTGTGAATGCTGAGGCGGCCGCAGATAGAACATGCCATCGCAAATGAGAATCTCCAAAAGGAGGCCATATGAGGTTCAGGAGTGAAGTTGAAAATAGCGAAAATTAAATGTAGCAATGCGTACATTCAGTTTAACTTCTTCAGCCTACCGAATTTCCTAACCTGTTGAGTGTTTTGCTCAATTCTTTGTTCCTGTCCTTTTGTGCAAGTTGCAAAAAAAAAATAACGGTGGTTTAGCTTTGGTTAAACCTGGAGTGACGCGATAGCTACAGCTGCCCGAGTGGAACTTGGTCACGTGACCAAACACGTGACCAACAACGTGATCAGCCGCACCACGTGACCAACCACGTGACAGGGTGGCGGCGCATCTACAGGGTGTCAACGCAGCCACAGGGTGGCGGTGCCGCCACCACCACGGCGCCGCCACGTTGAAGGCTCGAAATGCTGCCGTAATAATCGCTACAAAAACTCGTACAAAAAATCAAAGCGGCAGTTTACTTGACATGACAGAATACATTTATTATCGCATCACATCATGGCGCAGAAAAAGTCTAAACGATACATTTCGACAGTTTGCTAGAAATACACAATGCACTTATGCACAGAACCAGCTTGAGAAAGTGTCGGTAGTAAATATTAAGTATGGCAAAACTTTACACTTTCTACATAGACGTGTACCACTTGCAACCGCCACACATCACTAGGCTGGTTGTGAGGAAAGGAGAGGTGCAACATTCGCGCTACAATGAGGTCAGCCACATGAACCGCGCCGTTTCGCAGGGAACATAGGCAGCCAGAGGTGCACTGCGAAGGCATTTCAAGCGTGCACTGCAGTAATTATAAAACACAATTGGCCTAATCTTGATGAAACCCAAAAAACACAAAACAACACAGCGTGGCGCGATACAAAAAATATAAACATATCATACATGAATACAGATACAGCGTGTAAATATTGCACATCAAGGAAGATTATCACAAATATGGCGAAGAACGAAGAACATTTACTGCACATATAAGTCGCCACAAGCACAAACAAAGCATTTCACTCTCGTTTAGTCGTACCAGCGAGAATGCGAGTTTTAGCATTGAGTGAAGAGACATAGTAAACCGTTCAAGCTGCAAGTGTGCACATACTGCACTACAAAAATTTTTGATGAATATTTCATTAAAAAAGTAAGAAATGATAAAAACTGAGGCATACAGACTTGTGGAACATCGCGAGCAGGCAATTGCTAATTGCAGGCAATTTTTGCTAATAGAAGTCAAGTCGACTGCTGAAAACATCGTTTTTCTCTTTCTTTGCGAAGCATTTCACGCAGTTTGGGAACTGATTTTACTTTCGTTGAAATGCCAGCAGCTTTCAATTCGGTCCGCAGTTCAACCGCGTCCATATCCTCGATGCAAGCGGGAGGTGTATCCTCGCGCTCCATTTCAGGAGCGCTTCGAGCCCTATTTGTGCGACTCTCTTCAATCATACCCTCAACCCAGTATGAACGATCGTGTTTTTTGTACGCTCGACTTGTTGTTACGTGCGCGCTATTCTCAAGGCGTTTTGCCAGCTTCAGCGCATCGGCGGCCGCATTCCATTTATTGGATCTTGCATGATGCAAATGCTTCAGAATATCATTCTTTTTCTCAATGCCTTCGCTCGAAAACCACCCCAAACACTTGAATTCTTTATGCTTATTTGAGGCATGACAGACAAGAATATGCATATATGGCGTCATTCTTTCAGCCCCGTAACCCTTATGCCCTCGTTCTCCAAGTTCTAAGTACGTTTTATGGAATTTGGCTATTTCTTGCTCGATGCTTTCGCCGGTCGTGTTATGTTCAAAATGATCAAAAATGCGACTAAGCATTTTCCAAAGTGAGATGATTTTTTTTTCTGTTTCCGGGCTGAGTTTTCCAGTGAGCCTCTCTGGCAGCATTTCGAGCAGGCGCTCGCAGGAGTCTCCTTGAATACAGGTGAAATTTTTTCCTTTTCTTTCGTCCTGCCACAGTTCAAATTTTACACCACAGCTATTAATTGCCTGCACAATTGCTTCCACGTGAGTGCTCTTGGTGTTTAAGTTCGTAACTTTATCGCGGTTGTCTTTGTCCATTGCTTCGACAATCAATCCATCAACCAGGCGATTAACGACTCTAATGCGCATGTGTAAAATGTCTGGAACCACAAATGCAGGTTCAATGTTGAATAGGGAAACGACTTTCATTCCGAATTCTTCTACAATGCCGTCCTCCCTCGTGTTTTTTAGAGTGCGCAGAAGAGGCGGCTTATTACACTCCTCTGTGTTTGCCCCAGCTCTGCTTCGTTCCTTTAAATTAATACGACAGAAAGGACATGGGTGCCTAGAAGACGCTGACTGCAATCCTTGAACCATGAGCAAGAATTTTAGATCTGAGCCCAGACAGACTATGAAGGGAACTTCCTGTCCTTCCAAGCTGACACTGCCCCTTTTCACAACACTGTTAACTTCGTCTATCAAATCCTTCAAACTTTCTCTAATCTGAAAATAGTTTTCAGAGACTTCGACGACTGCGAGCAGGCGATGTAAGGTATGGCTCTGCAGCCTCCGGCTGCTGTCAATCAGGAGAAAAGATAGAGTTGTCCAGCTTGTTCGTGTGCTGACTACACAGCCATCTCCTTCTATTTTGACCAAAATTGGCTGCGACCTGAGCTGTTCTCCTGTCATACCTCTGTTCACTGCGTACTCCGCAACGGCAGTTTCAAGTTCGTGCACAAAAGACACCTGAGCGCCAGCTGCTTCTCCTAGGGTTTTAAACACAGCAGTGCTTTCGTCTAGTTTTTGCCTGTATGAATTGATGACACGGAGCGAGGGTAAATTAGGGACAGCTGAAGACATTTTTTCCCCAAAAACATTGCTTACAAAGTGGTTGTCTAAGAGCGCGGTGATTGCACGGACGCTTTTCTTCTCGGGGGAAGAAAGATCCTGATAGTCAGTTTTACCATTACTGCGGTATTCGTTTTTGATTCCTCGCTCCACAGAGATTCCGTCAATGTCAGAAAAAGTAATTTTGTGCAGTAGCCCTCGAAGGTCTTCTACAACTAACTGGCAAAAGTCCAAGCCATAGCTTTCCAAAATTTCTTCTAGCCCTTGAACTATCACGCTGCCTACAGAATGCAGCTTTCTTCTATCGGTGCTTTTCGAACCTTCCCCGACCCTTTTTCCGCAGTTGTTGAGCAAGCGGCAGTTTTTTGCCTGTGATGGCAGGCTTTTGTTTTCTTTTTGCAGCTGAAGGCATTTTGCCTCAAAATCCTGAATGGACATACGCCGTTCAGAAAGAGACCGTTCTGATACACCCTCCATTCGCTTCACTTCTTCTTGTAAAGCTTGAATAATGATGTCCTTGATACTGTTATTTGAATTTTGAACAGAAGTTTCCTTATCGAAGGGAATTTTTACATGGCGCTCTTTTTTAAGGAACCCCTCTTTTGCTCGACCATTAATTTTTCTGTACTGAGTATCTACCGAGGAGCAGAGGCTTCTAAATCTTGTCGCTACTGCAACTTTTAAACTCTCTGGGATGGACATGCCAAGTGGAATAAAAGATGTTATTGTCTCAAAATAAGATTTCTCCAAAACCGTTTTGTTGCTAAAGATTTCCAGAACTGTCTTATTTGTCAATGTAAATGAAATTGCACATTCAGAAATCTCTAAGCGCAAAGCTGCCGAACTCATTTTTAAGAAATTCTAAACAACACAAATTGAAATGCAAGAATCAATACTATATCGAAAAAAAAAACAAAGTTCCAAAACGTTTGCTGGCAACATATATGTGAAAGGCGGAAGGCTCACTATTTCTGTGGGTTAGGTTCTGCATGCAACAACCTTCGACACAAGGAACATTTGCAGACTTTCCACAGGATAGCCGTTGGAAAGAGCTTGCAAGCTTTCTGTCGTGTCACAGCAGCATTCACACGCACTGGGAACTCAATTGCCACTACACTGCCAAGTTTCGTTTCTCGAGTATGCCACCCAAAGGGAAGATTCAGCTTTGAAAAGTCTGACTCATTGCAAACAATCCAACCCCTTTCGAGCGGCCTTCCTTTCCTACTGAAAACCCATCTAAAGATGTCCAGGTCTATGTTCACCTTGACAAGCCCGCTGGATCGACGGCTGTTGGAAAGTTTCTTTTGCACAGCGTAAATTAATTCCTCAGCAGCAGCTTCCAGTCGTTTTGGCGATGGCTTGCTTGGGTGCTTAAATTCCCGGAGACAGGCGCCGTTCAGATTTTTTCTTGGTTCAACGGAGCAATGCCACTTGGAATATCCTTTCCATTATATAAGGTATCCCTTGCTCTGTAAAAAAAAGATGGCATGGTGAAACATTTAGCGCAAGAAAACTCACACACGCCGAGGAACGACAAAACGAAGCACAAGTGAACCAAAGAAAAGACAAAGGAAAGATATGTCACTACGAAATGAAGAGCCAATGAACTTGAATGGTAATTTATGCAAATGTTAACATATCCATTTGTGACGAAATGAGTGCCTTAGAGGACTTAAGTTACTGGGGATTGAAGGGTTTGCTCAAAATCTTGACCGCGTTATCTACCTTACTGGACTCAGGCTGCCCGCTTAGCGCGAAAAAATATATTTATGAAAAATGCTTTGTCTCTGGCATCATCACTAAGTTTGGAAGTCGAGTGTTCAAAACTGGCGGTAGTAGTAGTAGTAGTAGAAAACATTTATTCATAGAAAGGTAGGATAAAGAGGCGGGAAAAAACAGATTTTGGGTGGAGTCCTTATTTCAGGACCCCAATGTCCACCGCAGTTGCTCTTGCTTGGGATATCAGGCTACGCTGGGTCACCAAATCGGAGCTGAGCAGGGCAGACTCCCACTGTTCCTCGGATTGATGTTTGTCTAGTTCGGGGGGCTTGCTACCGGAGCAGTACCATGTTACATGGTATGTTGTTGGAATTCCGCCACACCAAGGGCAGATTCCGTCGTATCTATCGGGAAACATGATATGGTATTTGTGTAGGTTTGGGAAGGTGTTCGTCTGTAGTTGTCGCCAGCCCCTCGCCTCTGCCGCCGTTAGCTTCGAGTGTGGTGGGGGATAGACTTGCCTTTGCGTTCGGAGAAGGAGGAGGCGTTCGCCGTACATAGAGGGAAGAGGGGTGACGTCGGGGAGGTTAGTCGCTTGGTTGGTATATCTCGAGCTAGACTGTCCAAGCCTCGTTTCCATCGAGCCCCTCGTGCCCAGGAGCCCAAGTGATTTGGTGCTTGCATGTGGAATTTTTAACATGTGGGGTAGTCAGAATGGGAGCGATGGAGTGTGGAAGTCTGCCAGTGAGGAAGAGCCGACACGCCGACTGGGAGTCTGTAACAATTTTTAGTCCGTTTCGCGTGGTATCGCCGTGCTGGATGGCGAGACCGATTGCGACCGTTTCTGCTACTGTGGGAGAGCAGTTGCGTAGAGAGGCGCTGGTGATTTCCTTGAAGTTGGTGTCCAAAACTACCGCCACCGCGTTCGTGGAATTGGGGTACATGGCGGCGTCGACGTATACAGCATTTCATGCCTGTCGGTGTGTGCGGCGCAGGTAGTCCACTCGCGCCTTTCGTCGTCCCTTTTGTGAGTCCGAGTGAAAACTGGCGGTATATCAATTGCGGAGACATTTTGTTATAGGAAGTCTCCCTGACTGCCGCGCTTTGGGGCCTCCTACTGTGCAATTTTACCAATTTCTCTAACACAGTTTAGTCAATGAAAACCTAAAAACCTAAAGAAAACGTGATCAAGACACCTCTTAAGTTTATATTCCTCGCAGCTTATTTATATGCAAGCTAACAACATTTTTTCAAACATCAATAAACAAATGCAAAAGAAAAAGGTTTGAATTTTTCTGGGCTCTCTTATACAGATAACAGCAGTAACACATACCAGGTGTTACAGAGAAGACTAAGTCATCATCAAAATTAAGCTTTCTCGGATTAGCTCAGCTAACAAAGCGAAAGTCGTCGGCGTTCATTGGTGTTGGCGTTGACAACTTTCTTGGTGATTTTGTGAAAAGGAAGGGCGCATATAACTGGCCACCTGTGTAAGTGGGCGCCTCAATAGCGCTTTGAGGTACGTGATGGTGGTGAGAGAAAGATGTGGGCTGCATGCATTAGCGCTGACAACGTTGTGGCAGACACGCGGCACTGCAGCAATAGGCCGCAGCCTGACCAACCTCTCGCGATCAGCCATTAATTCAAATGCCACCTGCCAGGGTGGCAGGTTGGGCGCACTGCTCATCCAGTGTGCGGAACGCACTCAACGCTACAGACGCTAAGCCGCGTCTGCTTGCACGATACATCACAGCTCTCGCTCTCTAGCAAGGTTCAGCAGTAGTTGAGCAACAGCTAATATTTTTTTATCCAGCTGATACTCGGCTAGATAACGTGGTCAGGCAGCAGCCGCTGCACGGCTGTGGAGCCCCTGCGCAGAGACGGCGAAGACTAGGCTTGGCGGCGCGGCGAAGTCACTTGCTGGGTTGCTATGGCAGCGGCGCAGCAAGGACGTTCAAGATCAAACGTAAGGTGACGGCGAAATCGCTCCGACGAAAGCAGGAAAAGCTTTCGCTTTTAAAATATGGATTTTGCAGCATAGTATACCAGTGCCCGCAAACTGTAGCTAACCGGTAGTTACCCAGTAGTTAACAGGCAGTAAACCGGGAGGAAGCTGGTTTACTAATTCTGATATTAACTTTTAACTATTAGTTAGGCGCCTAGTTGCAGTTAGAGGTAGGTTACTAATATCCGTATCAGTTTTTAGAATTTCGAAAACGCGATTACCCTCATCGCAGTGGCTCGACAAAATTTGGCTACATCATGCGATGGCTCAGTGGTTAAGGTGCTCATCTGCTGAGCCGGAGTACCCGGGTTGGCACTCAACCGCAGCGGCTGCGCTTCTATGGAGGCGAAACGCAAAAGGCACCCATGCGCTGTGCAATATCACTGCACTTTGAAGATCCCTAGTTGGTTGAAATTATTCTGGAGCCCTCCACAACGGCACCTATTTGTTCCTTTCTTCTTTAACTCCCTCCTTCATCTCTTCCCTTACGCTGCAATTCGGGTGCCCGCCGAGATAGGCGGGACAGTTACTGTGTCATTTCCTCTCCTCAAAAGCCAATTTTCAAGAACCAGTTAGCGCCAAAATACATGCGCTTTCGAAAGCATGCAAGCAAAGAAACCTTTCCAGTGCGCGTAACTAGTCGAAACAGCCAAATTTTGTCGATCCATATGGCCAAAGGTAACCATGTTTTGGAAATTCTAAAAACTTATATGGCTATTACTAACTACCGGCTACAAATCTAAAATTACGACTAAGCGCCTAACTGCAATTGTTAAAAGTTAATTATTAAAATCTAGTTAACCAGCTGAATAGTTAAAACGATTCACCGGAAACAATTCACACTGGTAATACTGTGCCGTAAAAGCCATATTTTAAAGCCAAAACGCATATTTTTGAAACGTCTTCCAGGTAACACCTGGTATTCAGAGTCGCTCAGCTAATGCTAAGGAAAGCTTGAAGAAGCAAATGCGCGCGCTGCAAATATTCTGCACTTGCAAGGTTTAGGTTGTCATCTGTTCTATCCAAACATATTGTTGTGCGCTTATTTTTATTCCTCGAGATGGGAAAGCGAACCAGCTGCAGGTTTTTTTTTATGTGTCAAATCTTGCCGCTTCATTCCTCTGTCAGTAGGTATGCTATACCGTTTTACATCGCCCACGAGCGATTCCTCTTTAATTCGCTCGCCTTGCATGCTTTGCATCATGTCTACTTGTGAATGACAACGTATCCGGTAACACTGGCATGCGTACATTAGTAAATAAAGTCCTCACTTGGTCTACATTTATGTTGAAAATGTTGAGCTAAAGTTATGAATAACAAGAGAGATAGCGCTACTTGTTAATTACGTACTTCAGAAATATTATGTCCAGCAGAAGGCGCCTGCTGTATTTCTGCATTATTCGGACCTTTGCATGTTATCTCTTTAAGCTTCGCTAAATTATCTGCAGCGCCTTGCATATCCTTTGGAATAATAATACATTTGCTCCGACGTCTCCCTGTACTGCTTTTTTCTGGCCAAATGTTGTAATTTTACCTAATAAAATATGAGAGCACTACGTAAACCGCAATTAGCACCATGTAAGCAAGGGCCTTAAGCTGTTTGCATGCTATAAACATGAACGACCGGTCGTTGTGTACATATTTTATGGTCGTTGTTTTATGAGGGCTTAACGCCCCAAACCGACTCAGGCTATAAGAGACGCCGTAGTGAAGGGCTTGGGAAATTTCGACCACCTGGGGTTCTTTAACATGCATCGACAACGCATAGTACACGGGGCTCTCGAATTTCGCCTGCATCGAAATTCGACCGCCGAGGCCGGGATCGAACCCGCATCTTTCGGGCCAGCAGCCGAGCGCCATAACCACTCAGCCACCGCGGCGGCGTGTCACGTGTCGCATGTGCAATGTTGAATGCTAACTGTGATGGGTGGCAATTCTATGTAGTAGTAGTAGCGGTGATTGTATCCAAATAATAAAAATAAAAGAAGGGAAAGATTTTTCCGCAAATAAAGGGATATCAGGCAGATTATAGAAATGAAATAACTATAGCCATAAACTATAGGAGGGAGAGTGGTCAGGAACTATGTACAAGTATTATCTTTACAAATTCGCAGTTATATGTCAGAAAAAAAACGAAGAAATTTTGAGGACACTGAAGACTGCTTGTGAAATCATGGAATGCGAAAGAATTAATGTTTAATCGTGGCCCTCGTGGATAGCTCCGAACGAAGACGTGTCCTTTGTTTGTTCTTGTTCCCAGATCATTACCCGCCGCGGTGGCTCAGTGGTTAGGGCGCTCGACTACTGAGCCGGAGTTCCCGGGTTCGAACCCGACCGCGGCGGCTGCGTTTTTATGGGGGTGGTGGTAAAAACGTTTATTTCCTCTGAAAAGAGGGAGTTACATGGAGGGTGCTCTGGAGTCAGGCTTAGTGCCCTTCCCCTCACAATCACTAGGTGGAGTCCCTAGTACGGGACCCCAGTGGCTTCCGCTGCCGCCATAGCTCGTTCGACCATCGCCTTTTGGGCTTTCAGGTCGCAACAGGCGAGTAGGGTCGCCTCCCAGTCCTCCCGGGTGGGGTTTGGGTTTGGAGTAAAAGCAGGGTTGGAGGGGCACGCCCACACCATGTGATAGAGGTCCGAGGACCTCTCCCCACAGTGCGGGCACTCCCCAGAGAAGGCAGGATCAAAGTGCTTTAGCGAGGCCGGGCACATCATGGTGTTCGTGACAAGGCGGAGGAACAGGCGTTCCTCCGCTCTCGTTAATCCTTTACACGGGTGGGGGTACAGTTTATGTCTATCTTTGTATAATTGCGTTATTTCCTTGTAAGTGTAGGTCGGCGTGGCTTCCGCTACTTCTTCAGAGGAGGCGGGGGACGAGGTTGCCCGGTTAGAGAGCGCGCGGGCGGCTGCATCTGCTGCCTCGTTTCCTCCTAGCCCCGAGTGGGCCGGAGCCCAGACTATGAAGCGGTGGGATGGACCTCCTACGTACGAGCTGTTTTGCAGTAGCCGGTAGGCCAGGTCCGGGACCCAGCCCTGTTGGACGTTCCGACACGCCCCTCGCGAGTCGGTTATGATTGTCTTGCAATTGGAGTGTGTTGCCGCTAATGCGATGGCGACTTCCTCTGCTTGAGTGACGCTTCGGGCTTTGAAGGTGAGCCCGTTCACCGTTTTGGACTCGTGGATCACTGCCGCCGTGTACCACCCGCCTTGGTGCGGGCCGGATGCGTCCACGTAGTATACCCCGGGTTTCCTTCCGTAGTGGTGAGCTAAGGCCTCTGCCCTGGCCCTGCGTCTACCCTCGTGGTCGTCCCTGGACATCTTAATTGGGAGTGGTCTTACGTGCAGGGCGTAACGCCACTCCTGAGAGAGTCTTACTCTCTCCTCGGTTAGAGTCGTGTGTTCTATGTGCAGACGGGCTAAAAGGCGGCGTCCTGACGGCGTCTGCGATAATCGCGTGTATTGACCTGTGAGGTGGGCTTCTCTAAGTTCATCGAAGGAGTTCGTCATACCCAGACCTTGTAGCCTCAGGTTAGACGTGGTTATCGGGAGGTCGAGGGCCTTCTTCGCCATTTTGCGTATTATCACCTCGATGATGTTCTGGTCGTGTTTGTTGAGGCGGAGATAGGGGGTCGTGTATAGGATTCTGCTTGTTACAAAGGCATTGGCCAGCCGAAAGGCGTCTTTGCTTCGCAATCCCCCTTTCTTGTTCGAGACTCTGCGGACCATTCGGCCCACCTGATCTCCCACCTTCTTTAGTTTGACGAGCGTGGTCGTCGCCAGCCGACGCTGGTGGATGAAAAGACCTAGGACTCTAATTTCTTTTCTTTCGGGTATCGGTTCCGATCCAAGTCTCAATTCTATCTTGTTTGTGCATTTTTTGTTGGGGCGAATGTGCACGAATTCGGATTTTTGAGGGGAGCAATGAAGGCCACATCTTTTCGCGTACTCGTTCACCGCGGTGGCCGCCTCCTGCAGGCTGGCCTCCATTTCACCGAGAGAGCCCTGCATGGCCCAAATGGAGATGTCGTCCGCGTACAGCGCGTGCTGCACACCCGGGACTTTCTCCAGGTGGACCGGCAGGTTCTTCATTGCCAAGTTGAAAAGCAAGAGGGATAGCACCGCACCCTGTGGCATCCCTCTCGTGCCTAATAGAAAGGGGCCGTGTTCCGCGTTCTGGATCCTCACGTAGGCCTGTCTGTCCGTGAGGAAGCGTTTTATGTACTCGAAAGCGTTCCTGCCGCATCCCGTCTCTGATAGGTGTGTGAGGATCGCCTCGTGTGTCACATTATCGAAGGCTCCCTTCAGATCTAGGGCCAGCACTATCTTATCCCCGTTCGGATGTTCGATCGGGTTTAGTACCTCCCTGCTGAGCTGCAGCAGGATGTCCTGAGCCGATTTATTTGGCCTGAAGCCGTACATCGAGTCGGCGAAGACTCGCTTGTTTTCTAGGTACTCAGATAGTCTATCTCTGATCATAGCTTCCATCAGTTTGCCCACGCACGAGGTGAGAGAAATAGGTCTTAGGTTATCCGTATCTATGGCCTTGCCCGCCTTGGGGATGAAAGTTATCAGCGCCGTCTTCCACTCCGTGGAAAGTGGAGCTTCGCCCATCCAAACCGAATTAAAGTGTTTTAGGAGGGATTCGTATGTGCGGTCCGGCAGATTGGCTAGGAGTTTTACCGAGATCCCGTCCCTTCCTGGCGCGGTCCCGCGTTTCATCCTCGCTAGAGCGGCCTTGAGTTCGTATATTTTGAAAGGTTCGTCCAGCTCAGCATTTTGGGCTCCACTGTATCTGTAAGCTTCTCCCCTTGGATCTTGGGTCGTGCTCAGGTACTGGTCCCGAAGCTTCAGTGCGAGCTGGGCCGTATTTCCTTGAAATGCATGTACCGCCCTCTGCAGGTGCTTCTGCGTCTCGGTGCGCGTCTGGTTGGGATCTATGAGCGCCCGGAAGAGGCGCCACGTGTTTTTGCTAGACATCTGCCTAGCGGCCGCGTTGCACCTATCTACCCAGTTCGCGTCCGCGAGTTGCGCCGCGTACTCCGGCGCTTCTTTAGTGATTGCCGCGATCCGAGCTCTTAGCTTTCGGTTATGCTTCTGTCTACACCATCTTTTGACCATGCTGCGTCTGGCTGCCCAGAGGTGGAGGAGGTGGGTGTCCACGTCCGTCACCGCCTCTGAGAGCTTTACCTGCGTCTCCGTCGAACGCAGGTTGATCAGCAGCTGTTTTGTCCAGGCTTGATAACCCTGCTCCTGGATGGAGCTTACCTCGTATTCCTTTCTAAATTTCGTCCAGTCCGGCAGCATAGTGTGCCCCGTAGGCCTGGTAAGGGGTTTCGTACGGATCGTTATGGTGATCAGGCAGTGGTCACTACCGAGAGTTTCCTCCGTATTCGTCCACTCCACTCGCCTCGCGTTTTTCGTGAAGGTTAAGTCGGGACACGTGTCCCTCTGCACCGAGTTCCCTATCCGCGTGGGGCACGCCGGGTCAGTGTGCAGGGTTAGACCTAACGCGGACGCCGCCTCCGCTAGCTTCCGTCCTCGTATGTCTTCTCGATGATAGCCCCATGAGGGACTCTGCGCGTTGAAATCTCCCATTACTAGTAGCGGGTCTCGTCCTGCTTCCCTGATAGCCCTGCTCAGGAGTGTGGAGAAGGTTACGTTTTTTTGCTTTAGGTGGGCAGTATACGTTCAGGATGTGTAGCGGCGAATCCTCCTTTTTCAGTGGCAGAAGAGTCACCATCACGTGCGAAAAGCTGGTTTGTAATTCCAGATCTACCAAATTTGCAGTGAAATTTTTGTGCACAAAGATGCACGCTGGGGGGTCGAGTTGGAACGTTTTGTAGTTTGTGAGGCTCACGTTCCCGCCAGGTTCCTGTACGGCCACTACTGCCGGAGTATGCTCGTACGTAGACAGGTGCATCCTAAGATCCGCTCTCTTAGTCCTCGATTTCAAGCCTCGACTATTCCACTGCGTTAATGTTATGGGACTCTTTAGTTTGTCTCGCCATGTTGTATCTGGAGATTGTTGTTATTCTGTAGGGGAAATTGCTCCTGGTGGTCTTCCTCCTCGTCCTCGCTCAGCACCCTACGCATCCTGTAGGCTCGGGGATTCTGGAGTCTCCTCGTGTTAGCGTATTTGCGAACCGTCATCGCTTTCGCTATCTGTTGTGAGACTATGGTGGGAATGGATTCCTGGACCCTTCTCATCATAGCTTCTAGTTTATTTTCAAGACTAGGTTCTGTGTCGCTTTCCATCGCCTCCTCTTGCTGAGGTGGCTGGGGTTTAGCTAGCGCACTTTCTAGTTTGCTCGTTAGCACCGCGATCTGCGCTTTTAGGGCTGCTATCTGGTTTCGTACTCGGTTTCTACTGGGTTGGGTGTGGGTGGAGAGGAAGGTTTGGGAGGAGGAGGAGGAGAGGCGGTCCCACTCACCTGCTGCTTCCCTTTCTGGACTATGCTGGCCCAGGTCCTCTTTTGCTTGGGTTTATCAGAAGTCGACTCCCTGCTAGGTGGAGGGGCGGGAGCTTCCCGCTTCCTCCCTTCTTCTTGTTTTTTTTCTTCTTTTTCCTCCTCTTTTTCTCCTGAGTGCTGGGTTGTTGCTGCGCGTTCGTGCGGAATTTCGCCGTGCAGTCTCTGGAGTTCGTGGCGTGTTCGCCGCCACACACCGCACATTTTGGTTTGCACACGTGAGGGGACCGCACCCCCTCCACAAACGGGGCTAGCGTTCCGCAGAGTCCGCAGTTTTCTTGTCTCGGTGTCGGGCAGGTATCTGGCCTATGTCGCACCGTGCCGCACAAGGTACACGCTGGTATGGTGCGGCGGTACGTTGTTACCGGTATGACTTGCGCGTTGTACAATACAGCTCTGGGCTTGTACTTGCCTTCGAAGGTGATTCTGGCTTTGTTCGAAGTTCCAAACTTTCGGATCTCCAGGATGGTGCTTTCTCCGTGAAAGCTTTTCACCTTCCCTCGCAGGGACTCGGTGGTTTCCAGATTGGCCACTGTGATGACTCCGTGAACCACGTTGTCTTCGCTCTGTTTTACGTGCCCGTGCAAACGGAGGTCTGCTCCTTCTTGAATTTTTATCGCAAAGTCCCCGACCAGTTTGTCTGCCGCGTGGATGCTCGACGTGCCCACGATGATCAGGTTTTGGTCCGGGGATATTGTGAAGTAAAAGTTGTCCGCTTCGGCCTCCCCGACTCCTTGTCGTAGGGCTAGGCCTAGCTCACCGTATTGTAAGTTCTTCAAGCTTGTCGCCGTCAATGGTTTGATGATTAGCACCACATCGTCTGGTCTAAATCTGCAGAGAAACTTGGGTTTCCATGCAGCTTTGACTTGCCTTGGGCCTCCGGCTGCGCGCTCATCGGATGCCTTGTCGGGTTGCGCATGGTGGCCTCCGTGGGCTGACGTGGCCTTCCCTTGCGCGCAGGCTTGGAGTTTCTGGGCTCTTTTTTCAAAAGCCAGGATCACATTAGCGTTGCAGGCTTGGTCCCGACTGGTCTGCGGCACAGTTGACCATGCCATGCCTTCCGGGTCGTAGCCGCGTTGCTGGTTTGCGCTTGCCATGTTGGCCTGGAGCGGCCTCCCCGCCGCCGAACGCCGGCGTTCAGCCTTGAAGCTGCGTCGCGGCGATATGGTGGATGGGAGGAAAAAACGCTAAAAAAGGTCAACAAATAGGCCCACCGGGTTGGGAGTGGTCTCCCTGTGTGCCGGCTGACTTGCTGGTCCTGTCAAGTCCAAAATTGTCGGGATCCAACACGTTGGTCTGCCGCCACGGTCGAAAATCGTCGGAGCCGATGTCCCATGCGTCCGCTCGCTACGCGCGCTGGTAGCGCCCCCTCGCGTTTTTATGGAGGAAAAACGCTAAGGCGCCCGTGTGCTGTGCGATGTCAGCGCACGTTAAAGATCCCCAGGTGGTCGAAATTATTCCGGTGCCCTCCACTACGGCACCTCTTCCTTCCTTTCTTCTTTCACTCCCCCCTTTATCCCTTCCCTTACGGCGCGGTTCAGGTGTCCCCCGATATGCGAGACAGATACTGCGCCATTTCCTTTCCCCAAAACACCAAAGCGTGCTTGTGGCCTCGAGCGCGTTTGGTTCGCAACCTAGTGGTTGTGTCGAATTCTGCCTAAGCCTCATATCTTCTTTAATCGAAACGATGACCCCACACTGAATTTCCGTGACAATCCTTCCACACAAACCAAATCCACAGTGATTGCACACGCATGTAAGCTCTACGCTTGTCATGCTGTAGGAATTAAAAAAAAGTTACCAACAAGCTCTACAGACCGCCCTGAATTGTGTAATCAGGACATGCAAACCAACACAAAACGTAACATGGACCGAGGTGCTTAAAGAAATGGCTTGGGAAGGTTGTTACTTACCGTTTTGGCAATGACTCTCTCGACCAGGTGGTACATCAAAACTTCAGCAGAAGAAAGTCAATTGACGCAGGGAACTGGCTAACCAGATGCAGCTCGATGACAGACAGTAGCGAGACAGCCAGGTCCTGAGGAGCTTAAAGGATGCGGGAGACGAGGGCAAGGTGTATGGGGGGCGATGGCGGTTACATGGAACTGGCTAAGGGAAAATCTTCCTTCATTGGCACCGCCGAAGATGCAAGGGATCTAAATCTAGCTCAGAACGATCTCCCATGGCTCCGGACCCTGGTTTTAAAGACCTAGAAACCCGGCCCACCTCTTGCATCGCCCAATCAACAGCAAACTAACCCATCATTGGTTTACAAACTTCATGGCACGCCCTCCAATTTCGGCAAGGTTCAAACCCTCTCCCTGAAATACACAGCACATCTAAATTGCTATAAGAAAATGTAATTCCGGGAATGAACCCTCGAAATGCTTGGGCCAACAGGTTTACGTGCCACGCCCCATTCTTCCACAGTATTACTCAAACTCTCTCCCTTAAAAAGTAAAAAGAGAAACATATGAAAATACATCAAAACATTCCCATGCGGCTCCCAGCTTTACGCCAATTACCGATATTCAACCGATCGCTACCGCTGCGAGTAGTAGACTACTCGTCTTCGGGACGACTGTTGACAGGCGTCCCCGCAAAATCTGGAAAGAGGCGCCAGCCTGTCGTTGCTGCCTCTGAACACGCTTCAGCGTTTCGTTAAGCAGGCCCGCTTCTCGGGACCCGTTGGTATGCCCCATCCTCTGACTTCGACGCCGTCGCGGCTTAGACGCGGCGTCTGCTTGCCGCGTCCGCGCTGACCATGCGCTATGCTACGCTATCACTGCGGTGGTTTCCTTAGACGGGCGAAGGGGGGCGGGCGGTTTCGGGAAAACGTCTTGGCTCCTTTCCTCTGGCTCGGTCTTTGCCTTCGCCGGTCTACGCCCGCTTGCCTCGCCATGCACGCTTCCTGCTGACGGGGATTAACAGGGAAATCGCCGCATCTCGGCGCCGGGCTGTCGACAAACCCTCGGATGGTTCGAACCTCGGCTTTTTAAGCCCTCGTGTTGAAGACATCCGGGTCAGTGGCTGCAAACCATGGATGTAAGAAGCGGGAAGTGTCCCCAGGGAGCGATTAACATTCTTCCCTGTCTGTTGGATGTGCCACGACTCAAGTAGAAGCCTCCTGTGCGGGTTAGCTTCGGTTTCCAGTACATTAGTGCCGTCAACGTCCATTCGGTGGTCGCATGCCTCGCAGTGTTCGGCCGCAGCGCTGCGGTCACGGTTCATTTGTCGGACGTCCGCTTTGTGTTGCCTCATTATTTCGGCGAAGTTCTTCGTTTCCCCTATGTACGATTCCGGGAAGACCGAGCAGGACATTTGGTATACAACCTCTTGGGCCCTTTCTTTTGGGTGACGGCCGTTTGGGGGGGGGGGGGGGGGAGAAGGCGTCCGATGGTGGTAGTCGTAAAGCCACTCAATAGACTGTGCGTTGTTAGCACCCTTCTTTACCGAGAATGCGTGCCAGCGTCTCGCTCACGCCTTTCACGTATGGAATGCAAAACGTTTCCACTTCTGGCGTGTGTTTCTTCCATGCACATGCACATGTGTTCGCCCCGGCTAAACCATTCTTATTTTCTGAGAATTGAAAATTGTCCACCCACCCCTTCCACCAATGCAGACACCTTTGCTGCGCCTTCGAAGCTGATTTCCCGGACTTTGGGACGTTAAACCTCGTAAAACCAAACGAGTGAATCCCCCCACAATAACGACCAAAATAAAGTTATGGTCTGATACATATTTCCTTGTTCTGTTGTGCGAAAAACTTTTTTTGACTGTCGATATTTTGTTCACTGAAGAGGGCTAGGTCGGGCTGGTTGGTGAATGTTGACGCAAACGACTGGACAGCATCAACGGTACGGAAGAGAATACAGACACCATCGCATGTGTATGTGTTCTTCTTTTCTGTCCCGTCTGTTAGCGCATTTCAGTCGTTACCAGCAACATGTATTTTTTCTTTGCCTATATTCATAATAATTCGAAACTATTCAGTTCGCAGGCAAAAATGCGATACTCGCACACCCTATAAGGTTCTCGCTCTGAAAGAACAAAAGTCACTGGCTTTTTTCCTCCTCTCTTAGTCTGTCCAACAGCCATTTCTCAGGCGCCAATACACGCCGCGAAGGCGGGCCAAGACCATGTGGATTGAGTACTGAGGAGAACAGAACGGCGTCAGAGGCATGTAGTAGTAGTGGTGGTTTTATTGAAATAATGACGAAAAGGAAGGAAAATATTTTTGCTAGCCCCGGCATATGCCATCGATACTGAAGCACCTGAGCTGGGGCAGCGGATAGCAGGATAGCAGGCAGAATGGGGAAATGAAATGAAAGAGGTAGAAAAAACTGTGTTATACTCTGGTGCTTCTTTGTGCGGACGGAAAGAATTTCGAGGCGTGAAGAAAAGAGGTTGAGGGGCGCTGAACGGACAACTTAAACCGCGAAGAGAAGTTCTGGGAACCTGGAAGAGCTGCAAGCCATGAAGAAAAGTCCCCCGAGAGCGCCGCTGTACTCCGACTGCCGTTAACCGGACCCTGCTTCCAACACGTGCTCGAGCGCCCGTGAGCTGGCGCCGATGTATTTGGACGGCGTCTCCAGCAGTGGGCATACGTAGACCGGTTCTGTCGTATGTTAAGAGCGCCGACTTTGGGCGCGTGCACCCAAAAACGGCCCTTGGAGCACACTTGCAGAATATCGAGCGTCCTCTACAGTTTGCCAGCCAAAAACCCTCGTTTACAGACGGCAATCTCGCATTCTTGTACGAAAAATGAGTTTGGAGAGGTCCCTTTATCTGTATGAGAGAGTAGACGTTGAAAGGATGTGAGGAGCGGGTCGAGATAGGTACTCGTCAAGAGAATTCGGTCATTCTAGCTCTTAGAGGTGGCGCGGCGGTAGTACGGTACTGCGGACGAGGCGGTGATGGCGCCGATGCCATAGCGTGAGTCTTTATGGAAGCAAAGCGGCTTCTTTAAAAATCACACCAAAGGTGTCACAACGTAGAGTCTAGATAAGCAGCAGTAAATGATTCTTGGTCATTAATACGATCCTATGCTTGAGTTTGGCTGCTTTACAGGCTAGAAATAAATCTTTATCGATATTCGCATGGAATCGCTAGTTCGCAAGTGCCGCGCGCGCAAAAACCGCGTCGTTGAAACTTGCGAACTTAGCATGGTGAAGTGCGATGAACACTTTGAAGCGTAATTATTTTGCGCGTTCACTTTCTTTTTCTTTCGGCACTTATCCGAAAGCGTAAATAAACTACTTTAATGACCCAGACAGTCTAACGCTATGTTTCGTGCCTACACGAGTGCGGCCCTTACCCGCGTAAATGCGGTATGTGTATTTATTGTGTGCTGGCCTTATAAGGATACCATTGAAAAAAAAAATCAGCAGTTGGTAACAATGGCCATTCCGCAGCGTAATATTACAGCAGTGATCAAAATCAACTTTTTAATGTTGGACTGCATCAAACAGCCAGAAACATCAAAATCCTTGAGCCTACAATTTCGACGTTGATTGACTGCTTGTTTAGGTAAACAGAAAAGTTTTACAAGTGGTCTACATTTTCTCGCGGAGGAATTCTGTTCGGTGGCCCTGAATGTGCGCGTAGCTTTACTGCAGACTAATTTCCGACTATATATAGTCCATCTGCAGCGTACGTTGGTCGCATATATGCGGTAAAAGAAGAGGCAACGTAGCTGTTGTTTGAAGCGGCAGCCAGGGGGTCATTCGAGCTTTATAGTACAGTCGAAGTTAGCGCTGAAAATGTGTTTTTGACTGGCGGGGGAAAACGCTGTGATCGAGTGAGCAGACGACGGTTGCCAAGAAGCGTTCACAATTATACAACCACTTTACGCATTATATCCGAGAAATATATGTACATTGTGAAGTTCTTGCCATTCATGTCGCTCTTTAGCAGTCACGTCGTGGCCAGAAAGCCGTGTTTAATCTAGACCAGAATGGACTGAAGCTCGATGAAAAATGTGTTTGCTGCTAACGCCCACCTTAAAATATTACCATATACACCATACTATAGCTAAGTGTTCAAGCACTGCACTGCTTTCATGCAGCTGTAATAGGCTATGTTGGCAGCATGAACAAAACTCCGAACAGGAATGCGTTGACGACATGGTGTCGTGGTGGTGTTGACGACATGGTGTTAATCAGCAACGAGTATGTTGCTGATTAACAGACGGGTCATTAAGCTGAAACTCGTTACCAACCTGCAGAATGAACTTAATCACTGCTTTTTGAACACATTGCATGTTGGCAGAAACAACATGTTTGCTATTTGGACTGTTCGCAAATTGTAGAATAACAGAAGATGCTCATTTTTGACGCGTATCTTAGGCTCCAAACCACTGCGAGTGCACGCGCCGCGCAGAGTGATCACCGGCTCGCCGCTTCAGGAAGAGCCCGCTTTGCGCCCCCACCGTCGCCGAAACGATCGAAAACATCATTGTAACCTCTCGACAACTTCTTTTTTACAGCTGGTGGCGACCGTCGGGGCTTCATGTTCCCGCAGGATAGGAGGCAGCCCCCCTCACCTTTTCGAAACAGAATACAGTGGAGGACGACTGACTCATCTCTCCTCATTCTAACCCCGTTAGTCAGCAGAGCAGGAAGTGAAAACGCGGTTTGCTAACGTGGGTTGTTGGAAGAAACCTTCCTTTAAGCCAGCAATTCTGCAAGTTGTCCATTCACTTCTGAGAAAATGAATGCTGCACGTCAAGAGTACCCTGTCAATAGTTCTTTGTGTTTGGTTGGCCTAGGGCGCAGTGACGCCAGGCAAAGATCATGTGAACCAGCTGTCTTTGAAAAGGAGTTGGTTGGTTGGTGTTTCGGGAAAAGGAAATGGCGCAGTATATGTCTCGCATATCGGCGGACACCTGAACCGCGCCCTAAGGGAATGGGTAAAGGAGGAAGTGAAAGAAGAAAGGAAGAAAGAGGTGCCGTAGTGGAGGGCACCGGAATAATTTCGACCACCTGGGGATCTTTAACGTGCGCTGACATCGCACAGCACACGGGCGCCTTAGCGTTTTTCCTCCATAAAAAAGAGTTGTCCGCATTTTCAGTGCACGCGCTCACGCTTCCCCGCTGAGAGGTTTACGAGCATAGTGACATCAAGAGTAAAAGAATAGTGACGCCATGCGTACTCAAAGCAATATGAAAATAAATGGCAATAAAGAAAGATATCTGGCGTTCTGCGGTGGTAACCGTGTCTCGTGATTTTTGTGCTCTACTTTGCGTTTTTTTTAAATTTTGATATGATGGCATTGGAGACTCAATGCACCGTGCTCGACGCTTCTCGTCGCCAGAAAATCTATGGAGAAATGGACAGTTTGTTGCATTCTATTCGTTTCTTGCCACACAAGACGAAAACACGTGGTTTTTGAAGCTTTCACCAATTATGTGGTCGCGGAAATGTCTCGCGCGTTCACAATGGTCGGTTTTATTTCGTACAGTACACAGGCCATAACAACACAGTGCACTCACGTTGCATGACAAGGAACGAAGTAAAGGACCTAAAGCCCCACCTCGATGGACACATCCTACGCGTACCGGCGGAGCGCCTACGGGCCGTTGTACGATCGTTTCGGAACGCCTTCCGCCTCGTCCGCTTCGCGAGCGGAGCTGGCGGATCCGCCTCGTTCGGCGAACGGATGGAAAGTTGGTGAACTTCATCTTTCTGGCGGACGAGCGCATCCGGCCGGGGACCGGATTGCAGCTATTGGCTGCTTTTCCCGTGACGTCAGTGACATCCGAGCCCCTCCTCCCTCCGCCTCGGTTCTGCTCTCCCCGCCCCGGCAAGATGGCCATCCGTCGACTGAACTGGGGAGCGCGGCCTGGGCAGTGGCAGCGATGTCGCGAAGCGTGTTATATTGGCCACATCTTCATATTACCAGTGTTCAGAGCGACTGCAAACTTCGCCGCGTTCAGCAGTGGCGAGCGATAGTTCCACTAGTTGAATTCTGTAATCATCTACGTTGACGGAGTTGACAGAGCGCCTCTTCAAACCGATGCAAACCTGTGCAGTGGCGGTGTCACGAAGTGTTTATTTCGAGCTGTTTTAGGTTTTTGCATGCGTTTGTAATTCCTACTGCGGCTCTGCAAACCGACGCAAGACCTGTGCAATGGCGGTGTCACGAAGTGTTTATTTCGAGCTGTTTGTGGTTGTGGCAAGCGTTTTGAATTTCTGCTGCGAGTTATTTTCCTGTGCGTGCGCAAGTTTCACAGCATAGCGACAAGTGTCCGCGTAGTGAAAGTGATTATGGTCGGTGCGAGTGCTTTCCCGTCAAGTCAGCGATATGTTCATCTGCGAAAAACTCGCGACGCCCGCCGTTTTCCGAATGTTGAAATGAACTTGGAGCTGTGCAGCTGGTCGCTTCCGTTGCGATGGCTGCAGTGATCGTGACCGAGGCGAGCCCACGACGTTGTTTCTGCTACATAGCAAACTGCTGCGTGTGCGACTTGACACGATCTTGGCTGCACGGCCGTCGCAGTGTTTTCTGCTGCGACAACAGCAGCGTCGCCAGTCTTGTGCGTCTTGGTGCACGATACAGTGGTACGTTTTATGATCATGGGTGCGCAGGTTGAGACAGTGTGCCAGCGGCATTATGTAGCCTGTGTGAAAAAAATCGGTGCGCAGTGCAAATGTCAGTTCGGGGGCACCGTCATTTTGTATGTGTGTGTGTGTGTGCCACACGTCAAACAAAGGTACCAAAGTGAATTAAGCTGTCTCTATGCTTTTGTTGGAGGCCTGTTTGCCAACATGATTTTGTCAGTGCCGAGCAGTTGTTGAGCAGCAGCGCTTAATGCTATCAGCTGCATTAGTTTATTTGATGAGGCATTATCGAAGCCTTCAAGAGATGTAATCCATGCACATTTGCATGTTCATATGCTGCCTTCATTTGTTTGTGACTGCCTATGAACACGATTATTTGCCTGCAGGGTGATGATAACCCTGGTTGGCCTGCAAGAACTTGTGTCGGCAATGTAGTATGTTCCGGGATTTTCTTAGCCCTCCTCGCATTTTCCACGAGCAGAAATTTATTTGCTCATCAGTAAATTCATAATTGAACATTCCTCACTTATATAAGTTACCTGCAACACTTATCCGATCCCATCTGTTTCATGGTCATGACAGCACTATTCCTGCACATGTTATCAAACAACAGTTACAAGGCTTTTTTAATGCCTTGAAATGTGCTATGCACTGTTGCGTGGCGGTTGGCTGTGCAATACCAGTCTGCACTCATTCCTGCGAGCCCTGCAGTATTGACGCAACTCTGGATCAGTTGAGGCTGACACCAGATATAAATTGAACCCATTTCTTTTTTGCTTGGATCGGCTGAAATCGTTGTGGTCATTAGCATTCACAGATTCTCCACTTTGCACTGGAACAAAGTTCTGTTTCTGCCTAACGTGCATGCCTGAAACCAGAGCATTGCATTTTTCGTCTCGTAGTGCGCTGTGTTTAAGCTTAACGTTGTGGGCTGCGGGGAGTCATCTCTGAGGTTATAAATGTTTTAATGTAAGCAAGCGGTTCTGTTCTTTTCTTCTTCAGCAGATTTATTTTTTTTGTGAAATGAGTAGTGTGTACCAGGTGGCGAGTGGCCGAGCTGTGGTCGTGATTTTGATACCAGAAAGAGAAGTGCTTTGGCAACCAGAAAGAGTGTGAGCAGGAGCAATCAGTGTGCCTGGCAGTTATGGGTTTAAGGCAAGAATGGTATGAAGAACCCAGTGCAACAAATTTATATGATTTAGTCTGTGTTTGGCTTGTCCACTCAAATCAAAACATTTGTAACACTCTTTGCACTGTGCATTATTGTCTTGTTAGCAGAGCTGAGATTTTGTTCACACTGCTGTGCAGACTAACATGAGAAAAGAAAATTCAGGGGGGCACTTTGTTGACCTAAAGTGCGGTGACGTGAAAACCTTCAGTGCTGTGTTGCTGCTTGTGTCACTGATGTGTGGTTAAGATGGTGATTAAGTACACAATTGTTTGTGAATCTTAAATGCTGGAGACACTGGATGACGTTTCAGGGGCATCTGTCTTCCTCGACGGCTGTCCACAAACACTCTCCAGCGTCCTTGCGCTCGGCAGAGAAAATAAAGGAGAACTACACATGCGTTGGCAGGAAGTAGCGTGGTCGTTTGCTCGCTCGGCTGTGGACTGCAAGGATGGTGGTTCCAATCCCGCCATGCACGATGTTTTTCCACTGATGATGTCAACGGTGCGACATGACTTGAGACCGGGCATGAACTGAGACCAGACAAGGTCATGGCTGCAAGCATGAGCCATTAAAGGCTTTCGCCTCAATACGTATAACAATGGGCTGTATGCATTTTCACCCTGTCCGCTGTGTGATCAGCCACTTTCTGTCATAGTGAGACAAACATGCATTCAAAAAGTATAGTCCCCAGAAAAGATGACCCTAATTACTGTCTATATTCATGAGTTCTGTACTACCGAGGCATGACTGTATAGATGAAGTTATGGCTAATTATTTAGTTCTCATGGTGTGAGCAGGAATAAATTTTTGTGTGCCCTAACTATGTGACGCAAGAAGTAGTCATCTTTGCGAGCTTTGAAAGCTGATGGAAGAATGCGTTTTGTGGCAAGGAGTCTGGTGGTTGAAGAAAAATATTTGCCTTCACCTGACACCACCTTTAAAGAGCACATTGCAAGATGAGCCTTGTGTAGGTGGTAAAACTGCATTAGCAACACAGATGATGGGAAAGAACACCACCACTGCACAAGGTGGCAGTTCTAGCTCCGTTGGCAGCCAGTCACCCAGCAGTGTAAACATATATTTATTGCAGGCTGTGCAGGCAGTTTCCTGCCTCAGCACAGTTTGCCCTCTAGATGCGTCCTACCAATGATCACCCAGCACCTGTCGCTCTATTTCTGCTATTGGCGTGTGCTGCAATCATAAATTATATCATGTGCTATTGCTCTGCTAAATTGTTTTCCTCCATTAAGTTGTTTCACCAGAATTGGCACGCATTTAGAAAGCATCCCTGTAATAGCTAACATGCTCTCGTTCTTCGTGCCATGCACTTGCACCTTGACTGCAACTTCCCCCTTGATTTTTTTCTTGGTTTTGAAAAAGCATGCCATAGGATCCCTCATCTGTGTAGGCTGATTCAGTCATGCTTTAACATGCATCTAATCACTCTGAACTGTATCCATTTGTTGCCAACCAGGTGTCGATAATTTGCCCGTACTAATTTTTACTCATCCTGCTTTTTTCCTGCAGTCTCGGGCATCGCGCAGTGCCTTGCCTATGGTCCTCAGCTTTTTATTACATATATTGCAACCTCCCCGTGAATGTTTCGTCTAACAATTCTTGATTGGTGACACTGTGGACTGCCATCTCTCAATTATTACCAGTGTTTCAATTCTGCAGAGCATCCGTTTGCATGCACTTGAATAGCGCAATGTTACGAAGATAGTGTGCACTAACATTTTTTACTGTCAGCGTAACTAAACTGTGCCTACTTATAAGGGCTTGCTGAGCACGGAATATTCACTGCATACTTGTACCATTACTCGACATTTAATAAGGCGCTCAGTGTAACGTGCTCTCACCTATAAATCCTTGTACAACCACCCACAGCCTAGGACGTTTATGCATGTCCTTAGCATTATCACCTTCCAAGTCTCTTTCAAAACTCCTGTGTAGCCACAGGTTGGGCACTGTAATTCCATATGCCACAAATCAAGCTTCCTCTGGTGTGAGTTCAAACCTGAGCCGCTTGTTTTATTCCCTCGGACTATTTTTCGAGGTCCAGTGTCACAGCACTAAACGTGTATCTTTAAATCTCTTGATCTCATGCCGAAACTGCAGGTTTTTTTGCTCCTTACCAACACACCACCAGCTTCTCTGTTCCAATGCGTGGTTCCTTCTGCACTGGCCGCACTAACACTCTTAGCTCATGGCACTGCATCTCAAGATTCATTTCTGTTCATGCCACGAAAGACTGCAATTGTCTTGCACCCCACAAGGCTGTGCAACTTGCTGCCCTTTGAAGTGGTCACTACAGATGTGATGCTACAAATGACGAGCTCTTCGAGCTCCTACTTGGCATACCGTTTCAAAGCTTGCCACTCAAGTATGTCATTTAGGACCAGTAAGGTGTGATACATACTAAAAATGGTGTGCAGTCACTCGGTCACCTTGGCAAACCAATACAATGCTGTCTTATGCATGACTTGGTCATCAAGACCTTTCTTCGTAATTTATTTCAAGCAATATTGGGACAGATGTACACAATATTAGCATTTGGGCTGACCTGCACACTGTACAAGCTAGCTCTATCCAGCTACATTCGCACATTGCAAAGGTAAACATGCATTAGTGCGCCCATCTGTGTTAACCAGTCTTTCCTTTTTGCTTGCCTGTTCTGCTCAGCTAAGCAACGCACAGACCTCATGATGTGGCTCAGTGAGGTTTGTACATGTGTATGCTTATGGATATAACTGTTATATATTCACGTATACTAAGGACAATACTAACTGAGCAGTTGGTTCATCTTAAGCTTAAAAGCTGTCATTATTAGGCTGCAGCACGTGCACTGACATCACACAGTATAGAGGCCTTTGAAATTTCGCCTCCATCGAAATTTCATCGCAGCGGCCAGGATTGAACTAGAGTCCTTCGGGTCAGCAGCCAAGTGCCATAACCACCGAACCACCGCTGCGGCCTTGGAAAACGTACGCTTGTGTGCCCCCAAATATACTTGAATAGCTTATTTTTCATTTCATTCTATTCTGTGCCGCCATACATCTCGTTGTGGAAATCTTATACAAAGCATTCTATCCCAGCCGCAGCCAGGATTTGCAATGTAAGCCTTCAAAATCGGTTCTTGCATTCACTTAACCTGTAAGCTGGTGCACTTACTCCTGTATCTAATTATTTATACATTACTATGGAAGGCACATGTAGGCTTTTCTGCAGTACTGAGCAAACACTTTGTTTTTAATTCATGGGACAGTAAAGAATAATGCTTTGTGGCCGCAAGCACTAAACGCCACCTTGTTTCTGTGCATGTCAACATTTATTACCCGTCAACAGAACTCCCTACACTTGCCTACAATGCTGCATACTCGTTTGCACAATGTCCGTAGAAATGCAGCTCAGGAAGCACTGGTAAAAAGAAGTGGCCTGCCTGCTATCACTGCAGAATAAAAACCATGCACTTTAGCCCTGTGATTCACTGTTACCATTTTAAAGCATCGCAGTGGTATTTCTATTCCGGCTTTCGTAATGGCCTGAAAAAACATGACGAACAGAAAACAGTATTGCTGCTTCGTCATTTTTCTGTGAGATTGCATGCACTTGCAGTTACCATTGCTCTTCCATGTTCCTAAATGTTTGGAACTTTGTGATGTCCTCATATATAGATGCATTCATATTTGACAGCAACGTGCTAAAATATGGTGAATTTTTCATGCATGCATAATACACACACACACCTTTTGTTTAATGAGAGACAGCAGTGTTTTTGCTGTCATTTGACAACACATAAGATGATGCAGATAGAATTGAACAGTGGCACTAATGAACAGGGACACAAGAATGATACACAGGTGATGCCGGATTTCCCACAGCTAAAGAACCAAGCTGGGCAAAAGTGATCTGTGACAGAGTATTATTAATGGTCATGAACAAGCAGTCCACATCAGCAGGAGCAGATGCCTTTTCTACAGATGCAACAACCAATGTTGCCTAGGTCACCTTGACGTCAGAACCGATAGTATGGACTAAGCCTCCGTACTATTCCCTTCTAAGAATGCACAGGCACCTGCTGTACACTACTTCTGCAGGATAGTCCATCAGACACTGTTTGTGACATCGCTTTGGACAGTTAGCAGTATCAATGACAGCGTCTCCAGCGTCCTTGCGCTCGGCAGAGAAAATAAAGGAGAACTACACATGCGTTGGCAGGAAGTAGCGTGGTCGTTTGCTCGCTCGGCTGTGGACTGCAAGGATGGTGGTTCCAATCCCGCCATGCACGATGTTTTTCCACTGATGATGTCAACGGTGCGACATGACTTGAGACCGGGCATGAACTGAGACCAGACAAGGTCATGGCTGCAAGCATGAGCCATTAAAGGCTTTCGCCTCAATACGTATAACAATGGGCTGTATGCTGGGTGTTTGTTGTGGGTTGTCTCTTTTTTGTTGCATGCTAGCTATGCGGATATGTCCCTATATCAAATATTTTTGTTTACATTGAGTTCGCTTGCAAGGTAAGCCAATAAGCAATGTTCAGTTTCTATTTTTGGTTGTCACGTGTTATCGCTGGACACTACAAAGTTACATAGTGTGTGAATCAGAAAGATAAAATTTCGATCTCAGAAATTTCAGCATGTTCAGATTATGTGCTAGGCATTTATTTTTAATTTTTGCCATGACCATTCCACTCAAAGGTCACCATGAAAGGAGAAATGTATGTCACAAGGCCACCCTCCTCAAAGCCAACAAAGCATTCTCGGATATACACCATTACGTTTTTATTTGCAGTTATGTCGCATGCAGGAAGCCAACTTCAGTGTTAATGTACTTCATTCAGGAAGTTGATTTGCTTTAGCAAACAATGGAAACTCACTATACGCATGTACTTGATTGCACAGAAGTTAACCAGCTAAAAATAGTGAGTCATATTCACCCGACATCACTGCTATCATAAAGCAGCACAGAGAACCGTGTGGAACAAACCCATGGCTACAGACAAAGGGCAGGAACCAGTGTGTATACATACGTATTGCATGCTGTACGTAATGGTTCTTACTTCAGAATGCTGGCCCCCGTAACATACTTGGCAGTTGCCGCCTAGCAGCTGTTGCCCTATTTCCATCAGTACACATGTTTAGTGTTCAAATGCATGCGCTTTAATTAGCAGCCCACTGTGCAGCACTGCATACAATAATTCCCAGTAGGTGTCAGCAGTTCACCCATGGTGGCTCTCACTCAACCTGCTCTTCAATTATAACCTCAGGAATGCCTTCAGGTACTGTCCCTGGGCCTTTTTGCACATCTGTCCTATTATGGGGACGGTGCTTGTGATTAGTCTAATCAGTTCATTTACCAATTACTCTTCCCTCTTGAGGCTCTTCACTGGTACATGTTCCTCCATAATGTCATTTCCCACCTGTCTTAGTTGCCCTCTGATATTCTGCCAATAAATGCAGCCTTCATGAACTTTTTTTTAGTTATTTCATTACCCTTTGTCATTTTATGACCGTCGCAGCATTCCTTTTTGAGAGTTTGGCATTCTTTGTTCTAAATGCCCCTTGTAGGCGGTGTTGGCATTGCGCGCATCCATCTCGGCATCCATGGGGTCGGTACGCGCTACTGATACCGCAGCTATGTGCTTCCGAATTCGCTCACGCTCGCATGTACAGATCGCAGTCTGCCTTAATTTCGAGTGCTACTGCATTGTACATGCGTCCGTCTCCTCCCCTTCCGTCTCGTAGGGAAGCTCTTCACAGCGGTTCAACGCGCGGGCACAGCGGGGAATCAAGGCGTCAAGGGGTATATACACGAGACGGTTCGCTTCGAAACCAGTGCGCCGCGTGCCGTCACCGTTGCGTGTGCAATGTGCTTCGTCCTGTTGCCGGAGAAAGTGTGGTTCTCGTACTGCGCCATACTGGAGGGGGGAGGGTGGGTTGCAGGGGTGGTGAGCATTTCTCTGAAGCCGTGCCGCTTTTGTACTGTGCATGGTGGTGGTGGTTGTTGCTATGAAGGGGGGGAGGGGGATCTGGTCCCGACGCATGTCGTTCCTTTGGGCATCACTCTTGGGGAGCGGGGGGGGGGGGCGCTCGTACGGGAAGTAGGTAGGAAAGGGGGGGGGTGGAAGCGCAGTGTGCAGGGATATCGAGGTTTGGAGAGGGGGGCAGGAAAGGAGGCAAGGGAGAAGGTAGTCGGGCGCATACCGATCTGCCCCTTGGGATGCGGGAGCCAGTTTCGGCGCGTGGAGCGATGCTGGCGGTGCGCTCGCGCCGGCTAGGTTGCCACCAGCCGGAGAAGGCTATTGGACAGACGGATATGCCCGGCGCGCCAATCGGCATGCTGGGACCATCCGCCTCGCTCGCAAGCGCCAAACTGATCGTACAACACCTTTCCGCCTCACGTCCGCCTGGCGGCCGAAAACTGGCGGACCGCTCCCGAAGCGGACGAGGCGGAAGGCGCTCCGAAACGATCGTACAACGGCCCTACGCGCACGGGCGTATGCTGGATCGTGTCTGCGCATGCGCTGCATAGATATCTGTACATGTCAGATATCCGCGCCTGAGCGCGGGCGCCTGCGCGCGCATCCGAAGCGGGGTCCGGTTTACAACATTAGGAAAACCGCGGGGGCTCTCGGGGACTCTTTTCTTCATGGCTTGAAGCCCTTTCAGTTTCCTGGAACTTTCCTTCGCGGTTTAAGTGGTCCTTTCAGCTCCCCCCAAATCCCCTTTCTTCACGCTTGAAATTATTTCAGTCGGCTCGTGGGGGAACGCGCCAGCACTAAAGAGCATGGAGGTAGATGCCTTTTTTCGAAGCTCGTCGCGGCGCGGGGCTGGGCGCGCAGGCGCTCTGCCGTACGCCTAGGATGTGCCCATCGAGTTGGGGCTTAAGGAAAACATTTCCAACGCGCTGCCTTTTTCAGTGAGTGAGCAGATGAGAGCCACGGCCACTCGGTGATGCGGTTCCATCGAGTGGCCGCATTGGTACCAACCGTTGCCTCCACAAGCTGGTAGAACAGCGGGCTAACGGGGTCGCATTTTTCATTGCAGCACTGAGGCTTCAATTTTGGATTTCGACGTGGCCTCTTTGTATGTCTGAAATTTACTTGACCTGAAATAAAATAATCGAAAATGTTTTACGGCCGCGAGTGAGTTTCGAACCCGAGGCGGCGAGAACGCATACGTTTTGCTGGTTCCTGCGTTAAGCGTGGCCCGCATGGAGCGTTTTTCTGGGCGATTCTCGGCGTCGGCGGCAGCGGAGCGCTTTTTTGCCGCCGTCGACTGCCACACCGCCGCAGACGAACATTCTGCGTCATAAAATACCAGTCTCTTGCGCTGTATTTTGGATATCGTCGTCTTCATCAGCTGCATCTATGCGCAACGGAACCGAACACTGAAAAAGCACTGAAAACCGAAGTGCTAGCACTCCTAGTTGCAACTGGCGTAACCACGCTAACTCGTCCGAAATTGATTTTGGTGGCACTGTCTACCTGTGCCATGCGCTGTGCTTTTAACAAGGCTGGTGGAATTCCTTAGTTTGGCGGAAGGCAGTAAAGAATCTTCTGCAGAAATTCTGATGTCTTTTTTGGGAGATTTTTGTCTGCGCGTGGAGAAACCCTTTGCCAGGACTGACACATTAGCGGTTGTAAGTTTTTTTTTTTGTGACAGCCTGGAGGCAAGAGTGCATCCATGACCTTTCCGGGCCGTTTTCGCAGAGGCGCCGACTATGTCGTGCAGCTCGTGCTTCGCACCATAGGGAACAGAAACATAGCGCATCCAAAAAGCAACCATGGACTGCGCTCCACGATTCGAGGAAAAGTAAAAGGAGGGTAGGGTGGAATTCAAGCAAGTTTTGGTTAAGACGATTCCCAATTCTTGCATATTTGTTTTAAAATCAGCGACAACAGCAATGACACATCGCTTTGAGCATGCGGCTCGAGGACGGTGTGTGATTCGTTCCGCAGTGTCGCCGTGTACCCACTGATCTCCAATGGGTAGAAGTTTTCTCGAAGCCTGGCGCTTGGTTTCTTTGAGTTGAAGTGCTTGGAAAATGGACTTCCACCTAACATTGTGTTGAAGAAAACACTTCAACCCATTGCGCTTGGTGCGAGGTTGCCAGCGCGCCATTAAAACTCATCATCAGCAAAAGAAAACATTTCTAGGCAATGGATACCCAAGATTCTTCACTCGATGTATCATCTAAAACTGAAAAGGATTCAACGAAAACAACTCGATATGCTTATGCTAAGGACACGCTGGTGGCAAAAACGCGTATGCAGTTAGTACGTAAAGGGTGTCTGCGAAACCTTGGCCAGTGTTCTCAGAAAGGAAGGGATGCAAACTACACACAAGCCGGACATCATTATCGGAGGCCTCCTGTGCCACTTCAAAGACAGTCATCCCACCCCAAAAAAGGCCTAGAGGCGCCGACTCGAATGGCCCTTCCTGGGCGTACGCGCTCAGCGTCCGCGCTCTTAAGCCCCAACTCGATGGACACATCCTACGCGTACCAGCGGAGCGCCTACGCGCACGGGCGTACGCTGGATCCTGTCTGCGCATGCGCAAAGCGCGACGCGCGCGCAGGCGCGAGCAGGGGCAGATATCTGTCCATGTCAAATATCCGCGCCTGAGCGCGCGCGCTTGCGCGCGCGTCGGAAGCGGGGTCCGGTTTACAACAATAGGAGGACGGCGGGGGCTCTCGGGGACTCTTTTCTTTATGGCTTGAACCTATCCCAGGTTCCTGGAACGTTTCTTCGCGGTTTAAGTTGTCCTTTCAGCGCCCCCCAAATCCCCTTACTTCACGCTTGAAATTCCTTCGGTCGGCTCGAGAGGGAGAACGCCCCAGCACAGGGAGCATGGAGGTGTATGACTTTTTTCGACGCTTGGCACGGCGCGGCGCTGGGCGCGTAGGCGCTCCGCCGTACGCCTAGGATGTGTGCATCGAGTTGGGGCTTTAGCGTAAGCCGAAACCGGTCTGCGCATGCGCACTGCAGGAGACGCCAGCAAGCCTAGGTGAGGCGCCCGTGCTAGATGTCGGCATCAGCGCGCGGGCGCTCGTGTACGCGTTGGAAGGGGGGTCCGGTTTATAACAATGGAAGGATCGCCGGGCTCTCGGTGGCTCTTTTCTTCATGGCTTGAAGCTATTTCAGGTTCCCCGAACTTTTCTTCGCGGTTTAAGTTGTTCTTTCATCGCCCCCCAACCCCTTCTCTCCACGGCTTGAAATTCTCTCCGTCCGCTCGACAGGGGAAGGGAGCCAGCACCAGGAACATGGAGATGCATGGCACATTTAAAAGTCGCTGGATCGTTCCGTGGAAACGGCTCCCTCTTCTGACTCCCGCGGTTTGTGCGCTTAAAAAGCAGCGCTAACTCCCCGGGAGTCACACATCCAAGAAGTAGTATTTTGCCAACAGCTTCAGAGGCAACAACAAATGACGAGAATACAAAAAGGAAGCTAAAAATATTGCCGGCCCAGCGATTGCTATCTAATCCCTCAAGCACTGGAACTGCAACCGGGGGAATTAAAAGCAAAGACAGAGGATAGCGAAAAGTAGATAGGAGAGCGGCAGAAAAAAAACGAGGGTAGGTTGGAACTTATGCAAAAAAAAATTATGTTCGCGCCACTCGTGCGAAAGTGATTATGGGTATTGTTGCACATATTCGCAACACGGTAAATTCACTGCATATTCAGGGCCGCGAGCATGTAGCGTCCTGTCGCTACTGAATCGCGCTAGCGGCGCATTGCACAAACGGGTTGGGTGGAGCGCCGAGTCACCGTACTGGAGAAAACCAGTAATCTTTTAAACATCGTGTTATCCGACAATAACTTCTGTTCATTTCTTAGCAGATTTATATTATAATCAAGAACATTTAACTAGAGTTTGACTCTTGATTGCTGCTCTGGGTAACGCCGTAGTTACTGGCTTGCCGAACTGATGGCACACTCCTCAGAATAGTTCCCAGCATGCCACTCTATGAAGTCTTCGTTAGCGGTTCATCCTTCACGTACATCTTTGACAGAATTGCCGAAACTAGCATCGATTACAGCAATGGTAAACCCCTTCTCGACGGCGAACGATCGAATCGTGAGAAGCACTTTACCAACCTAGACAAAAATGTGAACTACCACACTACTAATTGTTACATTGGACAAATAACCTACTGGCATAAAACGCAGCATCAGGTTTGCCGCCTCTTATGTGCAACACATGCAACATTCACTTCAACGCATCCTTGCTGCACTTGCACCACATCGACAAAAGATTGGAAGAGCTTTGTGCTATTGAGGCTAATAACATGAGTGTTGAAATGTAGACATTAAGACACGATTTTACAATTTTGAATGCACAGTGCAAGAACCATATACAAGTATCGGTGAGTGAGCTCTAAGTATGAGCGTCCGGGAATTACAAATTTCACTGCTTGAACGAAAGTACCTAGAAGCTTCATTGCTTTGCACTGTTATTGCGTACGCAATTCCACTATCACCTATGCCGGTGTGGTCACTGTACGCGCTTAATGAAAAATGTACCTGTCAAGCAAAAGAGTCTTCTTATAATTTCCTCTATATACCTCATAGAAGGCACACGCTTTCTTGTAGCATTTTATGTAGCAGCCCATGGCCATAGCCTCCCTCCGATGGGGGCACTTTTGATAAAACTGCGCATTCGTACGGCAGGCTCAACCTCCCAAAGCAACCTACCAAAGCAGGGACACTGTAGCAGGGCACGGCCGGAATCGAGCCGCCTCCGCTACTCGAGCCCGGCCGCGAGCAGGGACGTGTGCCTTTCCAACGCACCGAAAGAGGGCGCCACACGTTTCATGAAACAGCTGATGATGCATGATCAATAGTGCAATAGCGCAGGAAGACTTTTACGCCATTGAAATGTAAAATACCTTATACTTCCTTAAAGGTAGGACATTACCATACGTGAACCTGCTAGAGCTTGTCGATATATTTTAAAATAGGGCTGTAGTGTGCGATAAATTGAAGTCAAGTGGGGTATTTTTCAGGACCTCGCCATACTTTCCATGCTGTCATAGATCATTGCTCATGGCAAACGCAATATGTAAGCAACATCGATGAAACTCGAATAAATGAAACTTTAAGATGCATTTAACATCTAGGCGAGAGAGCTAATTTCTAACTGTTATGCGCGACGAAATATCAATTTTTATTTTTCGTCGCCCATGAGTTACGCGCCGCCGCGCCGCCGGCTGTCGCGAGATGGCGCGACCGGTTTTTCGAGGCGCATGGTCCAGAATCCTGGGGATGAGCGGTGGAGAAGTCCCAAGCTCTGGTCACGGTAAGCGACGGAAGGTAGGGAGCGATGGTACGATGAAAGACGTCGGATGGAAGCTCATCGGGCGCAGTCGCACAACGGGCGAAGGCAGTAACTGGGGGACAGGCACGGTTATCGGAGAACTCGGAAGCAAGAGCAGGGTCCAGTTCTCCAATAGAGTTGAGGCATTCGCCGCGAAGAACTGAAGACGGGCAAGAAAATGGGTTGGCGACATACATGGCGCAGTCGCCTTCGGAAATCGAGATAACGGCGAAAGGAAGCAGAAAGCGGAGATGGCGGGTGGGGGCTGTGGTGGGCGTGAAAAAAACAGGGCTGCTGAGGGAAGAGTCAGTTCGGAGCCGATCGAGGGCCGAAGAGAAGGAAGGTATGTGGGTGTCGGCAGCTACAAGAAGCTTAGCGGAGCTCACATGCAGGTCACACAATGAAACATTACACACGGGAGAAAGCGAAAGTTCAGCACGGGCACAATCAATCACTGCGCGGTGAGTCGAGTGGAAGTCGCAGCCGAGGATGACATGATGAGAGCAGGCGCTCAGGACAACAAACTCGATGATATAGGCGACGTCGTTGATTGAATCGCGGACCGTGCAGGCTGCGATGGGGGGGATGCGCTGAGAGGTGGCCGTACGTAGTAAAAAGTCAGACTGCGGCGTTGTCATGTTACGAAGTTTGCGGCGAAGGGCGTCACTAATCACTGACACGGCAGCACCCATGTGGACGAGCGCGAGAACGGGGACGACTTCAACAAACACCTCAATCCCGTTAGCAGGCGCAAACGGATGGCTTAACAAGTTCGCAAAACACGCAGTTCTTGCCTCCGGAACTGCGGCATTCAGTTTTCCTCTTGGATGGGGTCCTGGTGGCGGACAATCGGCGAACTGGAACGTCGGCGAGGTGAAGGCGAGCGGCGAGTAGGGTACCAGGGGCGAAAAGTAGATGAGGCAGAAGAGGCACTAGGTAAGGCTGGGAATCGTAGTGGAACGTGCGCAAGGCATCCCCAAAACGAGGGAATCGATGAAGTCAAAGACGTGCGACATGGCTCGGAAGACCGCAAAAGCAGCATATTAGTCGATTGTCGTCGACACGCCAAGGGTTCGTAGGGTGTCGGCGTAATTGACGAAACGGGACTAGCGGCGGTGCAATGGACGGCGGTGGTGCATAAAAGGCAGGGCTGCTACGGTAGGAGGCATAGGTGGGCGAGCGCCGTGTACTGGCAACTGCTTCAGCATAAGTAAGCGGGGCTGCCAGAGGGGGAGGTGGGGGGCTGGATGGCAGCACTGCAGTGACCTGCTCGTGAATAGCACGGCGGATAGAGGGAGCGAGGGATGGCGCCAAGTCGGGAGTAGGGCAGACGGGGTCGGGAATGTGATGCAGCAGAGAAATCTGGCTAGCGACTTCTTCGCGGACAAAGTCTTTGACCTGCTGCCTGAACAGGGACTGCTTCGAAGACGAGCCACCAAGGGCCAAGCCCGCAAGGCCCTCTGCAGGCGCGCAGGACTGCCGCGTAGGTTGCGTGTTGCTGTCGGAGTTCGTCGTAGCTTTGACACAGCTGGATGACGGTAGCGATAGAGCTGGGGTTCTTCGCCAGGAGCATCTGAAAAGCATCATCGGCGATCCCTTTAAGGATGTGGTTGATTTTATCAGTTTCGGTCATGGACCGGTTGCGTTGATCGAACGGCGACCCGACGGACACACTCACAGGCGTCACTCGATATGTTGTTGTTGTTACCTTCGTGACATCCCAGTTGCACTTCGTCTACCACTTCGCTGCGCTGCTTGAACTCCGGCAGGTCGGTCCCATTACAAATGAAAAAGGAACCACACCAATAAAGAAAGAAAAGTAAAAAATAAATGAAAATAAAAATAAAGAGAGTAAACACTAAAAATAGTAAATAAAAAGACAAATAAGAAATGAAACAGAAAAATAAATAGATCGCTTACTGGTGTCATGGAAAGAGCCAGCGTTCTAGAAAGTTGCATGCCTATGCATTCCTCCACGTAAGCAGACTAAAGTGCCCTGGAAAATTTTCGTGTTGAAGCGACCCCATTTCGCGTGCGCACAAACGAAAGGCCGCCACATTCGCCCCTGTGCCGACATTCCGCACCGTTGACACAGATTTGAAGGAGATAGGTGACAAAAGCCACCTCATGTGAGATTTGTGATGAGCCGGCCATGATGGTTAAAATTTTATCGACTGCACAAAGCTCCCACTGCATGTTCACAGTGCTGAGTAGAAATACGAATGGGCAACTTTTGTTTGCCCTAGAGTCTTTTTTTTTGTAGTCTGCGTTCTGAATAGCGTGAATACGATAATAACATAGTGAATCTAACCATTTACAAAGAGATATGGTGCAAACGCAAGTGCATGCACATACCACTCTCATTCAGGTAGTAGGGCTCCGTCGGTTACTATAACAGGTAGTGCTCAAGCACTTCTCTTATTGGTTCAGAGTTAAAATTGCTTTAATGATTTTGATAATAGTTCTCAGCCAGCACAGCAGTTACTCGGAAGTGCAGGGGCCAGAGAAGTGAGCCCCTGCTACGCTGTGGCTCGACCACTGCTGGACATGTGCTGAAAGATTTGACAGTGCGAACTTAAAATGTTTTTTTCCACAGCAGAGTATTATCCAAGTGAACGAAATCTTGGTCCTCCGTGCAGTTCGCGTTTTTCGCGTCATGAAGCAGGCGGTCTTACATATCTATTTGTTGATGATACCCACATAAGAGCCATGTCTTTTATGGAGAACGCTGTTCCGATCTCAGCGAGGTGTAGGCGGACATGCTCGTTTATGTATCCACGATAATAATTTTTTCCTCTCTTCCACAAGGTGCTGTAATTTATGCTAAAAACGATAAGATATTGTTAAATATTATGCGTTTTAAGAAACTTACTTCCTAAGCTCGGAAAATGTCACAATTTACTGAGGTTCAGACCTAAATAAGAATCAAGGCCCTCCAGTTAAAAGCACGAGATATTGCTGAATATAGACACCAAATTCATAGATAAAAATTCTCACTCGACTTTATTTTGTTAGAGGTAATGAACACTTACAATCTATTACCAGCCACATCGGCAAGAATCGCTTACTGTGTCTCCACTGCAGAGCACGTGATATCATGCCCCGAGCGAGCTGCAAAGCACAAGTTGCGTGGTTGTTGAGTAATTGATGCAGTGGGGGCTTATTGACACTAGAAGTTGATGGAGTTTGCCGTTGATGCACAAAGAAAGCACACTGAATGTTTGTGTAAGTTGGGTGCTATCGGGAAGAGACGATTGATATAAAAACTAAACCTCAGTTGGTAACATCGGACGCCGTCCAAGGCATAATAAGCACAATGGTCCATGTAGCCGCCTATTTTTCTGGTACTTTGTGCACTGTGACCCTCTGCAAAGCGAATATGTGCAGTGTCCCTCGACATCAGTATAAAGACATCGTAAGAGACTTAGTTTCGTCACTTCCGCAGAAGTCATTACGGGGGCTCCGTTTGGTCAGGCAGGCCAAGGCAACAATGATGTCAACATTTTTAAGTGGCAGTCAGTGTCGCTCTTCACCGAATTTTCTCTGACGTGGAGAGGGAAGAATCACACAGGAATTTCTTCTCTCCTGTTTCACATGAGAACGAAGACCCCACTTGAACGGGCACTCCGGCACTCACATCAGGAGGCTATAACCTGCAATCTGGAAATTTATTCATATCTGCCTTTTTGATTTTCATTTTCTCACCCAATCATGATCAACTTTTCAAAGCACAAGGCTTTTAGGCAGAATAGGGCCACCGAACAATTCATTACTGCTACTTTACATCAGTTTCTTGAGAACTTGAGCATAATGCGATCGCAACACCCTGTACTGACGTGTTCCTTCTACTTCTAATCTTATTGTGAATCTCTAACCCGGTTCTGTTCATTTCCTTGTGATTTAAGATTGACATCCACACTATTTTGATTTTCATTCTTTTACTTTTGGGCCTCGCAAATAAATCCTCTGGAGACTTATTCCGGTCATGATTAGTCTTTTGAATTTAGGCTGGCTGGGTGGCTGGCTGGTTGGTTGTTTTACGGGGACAAACATCGCAAAGCAAATCGGGCTATATGGGACGCCGCAGTGGAAGGCTCCAGATAATATACGCCACCTGGAGTTCCTTAATGTGCACTGACATCGCACAGCACGCGCGCCTCTAGCATTTCGACTCCATTAAATTGCGATTTCAGCAGCCGAGATCGAACCCGCGTCTTTCCGGTAAGCGGTCGATCACCATAACCAGTGAGCCACTGCGGCGGCTTGCCTCTCAAGGCTTTACCTTGCTGCCACATGTTTGAGTGTGGGCTCAGCATATTCTCATGCAGATTTGCGGTCTGAAGTTTCCTCTCGTGGTTGTAGCCATTAAAAGAAGATAATTTAGTTCCTTTTTTGATGAGGATCCTTGAGAGAGAAAGGAATTTTGTTTACTTCAGACAAATTTTGTTTCACTACCCCAAGCTCTCCTCTCCGCAATATGTTTGTACTGAACGTAGAATGATATGAAGCAGCCCAAAGGCATCTTTGCCTGCAGCCTTCTCTGTCGGTCAACTGATGACTTGCAGAAAGTGTTCTAAACTGACAACCGTGGGAAAGACCTCGGATGGGGAGTTTTATGTAATGCCGACTTTAATCGCTGCAGTGCGACGGGAGCAAAGTCCGCTTTGAAAAAGATATGCAATGGTTGGTGTATAGCGCCGAAGGATCATGTTGTTGCATGACTCAAAATTTTCTGATATCCAGCACTTCCAAGAAAAGGAATTAGCTTCGTGCACAATATCCCCTCTCTGGCCCAGACGACGGCTTCGGACAAGTCATGGTTGACTCAAAGCACAAAAAATTCATCATCCTAAAACGCGGTTGCTAGGGCATCAACTGAAAGTCGCTAAAAATGATAATTTATTGCCTTCTGCTTCCCGATAAGAGAACCCCTGCAGATATGAATCCAGAGGTCATATGCGCGTGAGAGAAAGATTAGGAGAATGGCATATTGGGCGCGGTGGTCGTTATTCATAATTATTTAAAAACAGCGGTACCGGACATGCGACGAAGAAAAGACAAACAGTATTGCACAGAAAACTTCTGTCATAGTTTCTGGCTCGAGAGATTTCAGAATCAATAGAAAATAAGCACGCATATAAAAATGCATACGAATACTCCGGAAAAGTCCTTCTCAACCTTCCCGTCTACAAGGCTAAGAAAAATATTCTTAAGTATAGGGGCTGTCGACGCGCCTATACACACACCACACCTTTGCTTGATTATTTCTCTTCCCAAACAGTGTATATATTAAAGAGGTCTTAAAGGATAAGTTCGCTAGGAAAGACGCAGGGTAAATCCTACATTCATTTCGTAAAAACACAGCCATCACTTTCATATTTTTACATTGATGAATGTACTGCAGGAGTTCATAATGAGGAAGGGAAAATAACAATTCTTTCATATATGCGGAGACGATTGCCTCCCAGTTCAGAACAAGGAACGAGTCCTTCACACTAAGTGTTGACAGATTCTTTCTAAGGAACGCAGGTGCTGCCATTAGTAATGTGTGGTGCTCAGAAATTATTGCTCTAACTTTAGATTGGTGCGTTTTGGATGCAAAGAAAATTTCCAGAATGGATAGCTACGCATCCGTTATGGACACACACTGCACATAGCGCAGTATTTGTGGCTTCTTCCTTCTTCGGTGTTCGTTAGGGTAGTATTTAAATAAACCAGAAAAGTATATGGTGGCTTGGCGTGTTCTGCAGTGGATGTGCAGTTCGACAATACCTGGCGCTGGGGTTGGCTCTAGACTTCCAAATTTTTTTCTCCCTTTACACAAAAATTATACAAAATACTACAGATTGTAAGCAAGTAAGTGTATGTATATAGTGGGCTATCTCACATATATTTATCAGGAGGCACTTATCCTGAAATAATGTCTGAGTCTCAAGAAAAATTCACTTTTTGCGAGATATGGAAGTTTGTAGTTCATAATTGAAAACAATTTTAACACATTCTTAGCATAAAATGCTGCAATAGTTGAAAGCCAGATATCTGTATCAAGGAATAAAAGTTAACGATGGATATTCAAAAAAATCAAAACTCCACGCTGTTTGCTTTAATACTGAACATAGAAAACGTCGAAATTTTACATGGCTCCATTGATGACGCCAAACAAAAAAAAAACGAAGGTAAGACCATCTAAATAAAAAAAATGTCAATTTAACCTATTTCAAACATCATTCGTGAATTTTCAACACCAGCCTACTTTTGCTTCTACGCAGGTATTTCGAACTGCGCTCAGACCTACAATACATTTTTTCGAGAAAAATACTTCGACCATATTCCTTTCGCATAATCTCCAACTAGTCCAAAATACTTTAAAAGAATTTGCGGTCGTCGCTTTTTGTGTTTAGGGTGTTTCGCATGCAATGAGTCGAAGCGCAAGCGAAAGCGAGATGGTTGACAGACTGCTTACTCGATGCACATACAGTGAGCCCCGAATCCGTATCCCTCAGCGGCTGCGGAGTATCTCTCATAGGTCGTGTTAAGATTTTTATTGCAGCAGAAGGGGTAACCAACCACTTGATCCATAGCGGCCGCCACTGACACGTGAGGGCATCAATATTTAGCACAAGAACATCACCGCCGCGGTGCTGGCTGAGTCGTTATGGTGCTCGGCCACTGACACGAAAGACGCGGGTTCGATCCCGGCCGTGGCGTTCGCGTTTCGATGGAGCCGAAATAGAGGCCCCTGTACTGTGCGATGTCTGTGCACGTTAAAAAACCCCAGGTGGTTGAAATTATCAGGAGTCCTCCACTACGCCGTCGCACATTGCCACAGATCTTTGTGACGTTAAACCACATAAAACTAAACAAATCAAGAGCCTTATGTTGTGCAGATGGGTTAGCATAGCTGATCGAAGTTATGGGGTCACTCTGCGTCCAGCCGGCCGGGAAGGCTAGCTTCCGTGCAAGCTACACGCAGGCGTTATTCGAGTACGCAACACGTTTCCCCAACCCGTGGCGCAGAGTCGCAGCCACGGCAGGTTCGGACGAAATAGGCAACGGCAGGACACGCTAGGAAATAGTTTATTATCCTAACGCGAGGTAAAGCAAACTGCGGAAGAATGTTCTATCCGTAAAATAGATGTTCAGAAGCTCACCAGGTCGTTGACGTCGTCTGGCGTTGGTGTTCGGGGGCCGGCGGGCAGCGGAAGGGGCCCGTGGGGCAGTTAGGTAAGGTCCGGCGGCGAGAGTCCCTTCCCGCCGCGCGTTCCCCCCTTTTATCCCTTCGGGCATTGCCTCCCTGGCAGCAAATCGTTACCGTCAAGCTTAGGCGTGCTACCCTCTCCGCAGATGGCAGCGCGCTGCCGTGACGTCACGTCAGTGCTGGGGCGGAAATGAGCAGAGTCGCGGGGGACGAGGAGGGGATACCAGTGTATCCCACATCCTCCCCTCCTAAAGAAGCCTCCCGAACACAGAAACTGGCGCACCATTACTTGATCTTCTCCGCCGTCCTGAGATCGAGGTTCGAAGTTCTTCAGCTCCCGCAGATGCATCGGTGGACGGCCGCGCCACGCCCCCGCCGATCAGCTGCTTCGCTCCGAGGGCTTGGCCTCCCGCACGATGACGCTTGGCATATTGCTCCCTGTCACGGTCTTCCGAGTGCGCGCGGCTGCGCTGTTCCGGTGAATTCGGTCGACCGCCTCCATTGGCTGCGATGGCTTGGAGGCCAGGTCCATGGCTGCGCCCCTGAGGTACTGGGTCAGGTGGCTTCAGGGGCCAGGGCTGCGGCGTTTTATGGTTGAGGCCGCGGTTGGGCTGCCCTGGCATACCTGGTCAGCAGGCGAGGACCCAGGGTTGCGGTGGTAATGGGGCCCCGCAGGCGGTGGCGCACAGTCGGCGGGTGGGCAGCTTCGATGCGATGTGACAGGTAGCAGGGGTGACCAGGGTGGCGACTCAGGTCGCGGGCGGGGCCTAGCGTCGAGCCTTGGGCGCGGCGCGTGGCCGAAGGTGGATGGTAGCTGGTAGTTGGTAGTGGAACGGTGTCGTTCTGATGTGCCCTGCTTCTGTTCCATCTGCGCTGAGAAAGGTCAACACATATGCAGCCAGCTCCCGCAGCGCGTTCTGCGTGGCTGTTCGACCCTCACGATAGCCATGTGGGTTAACGCAAGTCAGTCTTGCGTGACACTGATCGGCATGAGCGGCCCGTACGTTCATGCATCTAACGAGACAGCCTGTCGGCTAGCGCCCTCGCTCTAGGCTGCGCAGGCAGATTCTGTTTCTGCCTAGGGCGCAAGATATAGCGGGACGCGGGGTTCGCCGGCTGATCGCAGCGCTCGTTACCCGACTGTGGCGCGGGTCAGGCAGCGTCCTCTACCCACTCATCTCGCTGCACGTAGCGTTTCAGGTCGCATACGTGCACCGGTCCGCCTTTCGGTTTCGACCGCAAGTCCTCGAGCCTGTAAACGAGCGAGGAAAGTTTCTCTCGCACGCGGAACGCCCCGATCCATTTCGGCGCCAACGAGGCCGCAAACTGTTTGCTAGCGTCGCTGAGAACGTGCTGGCGTCGAAGCACCAGATCGCCCACTTCGTAGTGAACATCCCGGTGCGAGCGGTCGTAGTGTGCTTTCTGCTGCACCCTAGCGGTGCTCAGGTTGCGGCGAGCCTTGCGTAAGGCCTCCGTCATCTTAGCGCGCAGCTGCGTCGCGTACTCAGCTCGTGCTGACGAAGCGACTGGCGTCTTCCTGCTGTCCGATAGAATCCGGTCCATCGGATTTGGCAGCTCTCTACCCAGATTGAGAGAAGACGGCGCATACCCAGTCGAGCGGTTAATGGTCGAACGCAAAGCAAACGCGATCTCCGGCAGATGGGAGTCCCAATCTTTGTGCCTCTCAGAGTACGCGACAAGCAAGTGCTTAATGTTGCGATTGACTCGTTCCGTGGGGTTCGACTGAGCATGATAGGTGGTCGTTTTCTTGTGCTTAATGCCGAGTGCAGCGCACGAATCAACGAACACCTTCGCAGTGAAGTAGGACGCGTTGTCCGTTATCATCTGCTCTGGGAAACCGAACCTGGTGAATACGTCCATCAGCTTCTCCATGATCACTCGTGCCGTCAGCTTTCTAAGGGGGAAAAGTTCAACACACTTACTGAAGTGGTCCGTGACCACCAGCAAGAACTTGTTCCTACTCGGTGTCATAGGATACGGTCCCATGATGTCACACGCCGCGATTTGCCAGGGAGTCTGGCTGTTAATCGGGTGCATGAGGCCGGGTGGTCGTCCGCCTCGGGGCTTCACACTTTGGCACACATGGCACGAGCGGGCGTAGCGTATTACGTCCCTTTTCATGCCAAGCCAGGTAGCAAAGCGACACAACTTAGTGTAAGTCTTGGGGCCGCTTGAATGCCCAGCGATGCACGAGTCGTGAAAGTAGCGTAGCAGTGCTGCTCTCAATACTCGCGGTATCACCACTTTGAACGCCTCGTTTGTATCATTCTCGGAGGGGATATACCTCAGCAGGACGCCGTCGGAATCCAGCAGATACGAATCCATTGCGCTCACAGCACTACCAGCTGTTTCCGAGCGCTCCGCACCGACAGCAAAACCAGCTGTCTCCGTGTGCGCGGCGGCCCTGCCGCCCGGCTCCCGGAGCCCGTCGAACACCTTTCGACAAAACGGATCCTTCTGCTGAGCTTCGAGCAGCTCCTTTCTGCTGAACACGATCCCCACGGTACTCGCGTAGTCCACGTGGTTCACGCTCTCGCCCTGGATCAACGGTTGGTCCGCGTTCCTTACATGGGCTACGGCTCGGGTCTGTCCCTCACTCTCTCCGGCTGTCGGGCGGTCGGTCGCGTGACCTTCCTCGCACTGGACAGGCGCTCGCGAGAGTGCGTCAGCCACAGCGTTGTTTTTCCCTTTGCGGTAGCGCACGGTGAAGTCGTAACGCTGCAGCAACAGGGACCAACGCGCTAGGCGGCCGCTCGGGTCGCTGAGTCGTCTCAGCCAGGTGAGCGCCATGTGATCAATCTCGATCACAAAGGCCACCCCATCGACGTAGTAGTCGATTATACGCAGAGAAAAAACTATCGCGAGACATTCCTTTTCTGTCACCGAGTAGTTTCTCTCTTCCGGTGTCAACGAACGGCTCGCGAAAGCTACCGGACGGAGAACACCTTCATGCTCCTGAAGCAACACTGCTCCTAAGCCCAGGTCGCTTGCGTCGGTTTGAATCACAAACTCCCTGTTTAGGTCGGGTAGCTGCAACTCAGCTGTGACAGCGAGCACTTTGGTGAGGTTGCGCAGTGCATCCTCTTGCTCGTGACCCCAACTCCAGCGCTCGCCTTTCTTCAAAAGCTTTGTCAAAGGCACCTGCAGCGCTGCGCAATCTGGGATGAACTGGCGATAAAAGTTCGCCATTCCCAGGAAGCGCCTGAGACCGGCTATATCTGTGGGCGACGGAAACTTAAGCAAAGCCTCAAGCTTATCGTCGCACGGCAGAATGCGGCCTCTGTCGATAGTGAACCCCAACAGTGTTATTCGGGTCGCGGCGATCTGTGCCTTCTTCGGGTTCAAAGTGATTCCCGCGGACCTCAGCCTCTCTAGGACGTCCCTCAAATGGCGCAGGTGTTCCTTTAACGTTTTCGAGTACACCACGATGTCGTCTAGGTACGCGAGCGCATGTTGCCACTTCGCATCTCCCAGAACACGGTCCATTAGGCGCTGATAAGTAGCGGGTGCTCCTACCAAGCCAAAAGACATTCTCTGAACTGGAAAAGGCCTCTGTGACAAGTGAAAGCAGTTTTCTCTTTGTCCCGCTCATTCATTTCAACCTGAAAGTATCCGCGGCTAGCATCGATCGTTGTGAAGTACTTCGCCCCACCTAGGTTGGACACTAGGGAAGAAATGGTTGGTAGAGGGTAGGCGTCTTTCCTCGTAACCTCATTCAGCTTGCGGTAGTCCCCGCAAAGTCGATATGTATCGTCTTTCTTTGGAACCAAGACTACCGGGAAGCCCCAAGGGCTGTTAGACCTCTCAACAACGCCAGTGTCGATAAGTTCGTCTAAGGCGCTGTCCAGTGCTTTTCTCTTGGCCAAGCTAATTGGTCTAGGATTGCACTTCCAAGGCAGTGCGTCACCCGTGTCTATTCGGTGCCTGACTAGGGTAGTGAGGCCCGGGCGGTCAGTGAATGTCGCGTTGTACTCGTAGAGGAGCGATGACAAACGTGCCTTCTCCCTCTCCGTCACGCTGTTCACTTCCGACAAAAAGGGGTGCGCTGACCTTCCCTGCGCAGCAGAGCAGCTTTCTACCGCGGCAACCTTTTCCCTGCCCTCTCCCTCAGCGGCGATGGTCCGCTCGCCTCCTGGATCTCGGGCTGGCGGGGTGGATTTGTCACGGTCTCCGCCCGCTCGTGCCGCGTTCGGAGTCTGAATGGTCTGCGATGCCGCGGGCGCTTTCGCGAAAGGCTTCAAGGCGCCTGACGTGCGCAGTGTTCACTTTTAATGTTTTTATGCAGTGTATATCTTTTTTATGTAGTGTACTATTTACCTCCCCCCATGTCTTTCTTCTGTCCCCTCACCTCTTTTATTTCATTTCTCCCACCTGCATGCTATCCTTTCTTTCCGCTGCCCCAGCTCAGGTGCCGCCGCACGTGATGGCAGATGCCGGGGCTAGCAAAAATCTTTTACCTTCCTTTTATGTTTTTTTTAAATACACCACTACTACTACTACGTGCGCTCCCTGTAGCCTCCGCTGTTGATGTCTATCACAATACCTGTCTTGGCTAGGAAGTCTCGTCCAAGAATTACAGGAACGGATAAACAGGGAAGATGAACGAGGCGTTGTCGCCGCACGCGTCTTTCCCAGCGAACCACTATCCTAGCTGCACCGCTTGATTGCGCTGTGCCGCTCGCGAGGCGAAAAGTGGTATCGCACTCTCTCAGCCGGATTTTGTTCTTGCGGAGATGGTTTAACACCTCGTCACCGAACAAAGAAGCGCTTGCTCCTGTATCTAGTAACGCGGTGAATTTCTTTCGAGCTATCGTTAGCTCAATTAACGGCGCTGGCAGGTCAACAGAACTTCCTACGCGACATGCCAAAGGCGCTAGCAAACCAGGGTTTTCTGTGTACGCCGCGCGGGATCGAAGGTCGATCACCGGCGGCTTTGGCGGTTTCCCGACCGTGTTTGGTCACGGGCGGGAGGGCGGCCACACTCGCGGGCGAAGTGCCCCGGCTGGTCGCACCGGTAGCAACGGTTGCCCGGGCGCCGACGGGCTAGGCGCTGGTCGCCACGTTCCGGTCGGTCATCTCGAACTCGCGGCGCGGATGGTGGGGGCCGCGTGTCGGCCTCGCGATCTCGCCTTGGTTCGTTCCGCTCTGCGGCAGCGTGCGCTATTCGCGACGCGTAGCTGAATGGGTCCAAAGCGCGGTCGGACAACTCCCAACCCCTTGCGACACGCTCGTCAGCAAATCGTGCTGACGCTTCAGCTCTGGAGGGGCTGCGCGCTGAGCTGCCATTCCAGGCGCAGCGCGGCTCAAGTGACAGCGATGCGGGTGGGGGCGGCCGATACGCTCGTGCAGAGAGGATGTCTCCCTGAATGCGCTTCGCCTCAGCTGCCAGCTCATCAAAATCTCTGAACCTGACTCCTCTCAGGTAAGCCGTGAAAGTCGGGTGCGCTTGTCTCGTGACACGCTCAACTTTCTCCGTGTTCGTGGCGCGAGGGTCAGCGAGGCGATAAAGTTCGTCCATCGCTCGGACGTACTCTAACAGAGACTCGTCGGGGTGCTGGGTTCGGAGCTCCAGCTCTCTCCTCAAACGCCACTCATAGTTTGCGGGGAGGAATTCGTCGCGGAAGCTTGCGCAGAACTCCTCCATTGTCCTCGCTCGGTTGCCGGCTAGTCGGTACCAGCGGGCCGCTTGCTCCGTCAAAGAAACAGGCACAACACGCGCGAGCATTTCGGCGTCTGCGATTCCTGTCACTTGCTGATAATGCAGCAGACGGTCTAGGTACGCATTTGCTCCCATAGTGTCGTGGTACCCCGTGTAGGTAGGCACGTCTATCCTAACACGCGGTGACTGGGCCGGGGCTTGCAAATTGTTTTGCAAAATACCCGCTAGACTCTGCATAACCTGCATTGCGTTCTGCAAGAGCACCTCGGATGATTGCGGACTAACGCCCCCGGAGTTGGGTGCAGCCGCTGATGGCGTCGAATGATGAGGCCTAGGTGCCTCATTGTTCGCGCCGCGGAGCGGCGAGGCGCCCGATGTGGAGCCCCCCATGCCAGGCCTAAGTCCTACCTACGCGTCAGGGGATGTTCCTCGGCTATTCCGCGTGGAACGCCCAAGATTCACAAATTCAAACCCTTCCAACGGCGCGTCAAGTAGGGAGCCCTGGTTATGTGCCGCTGGCTCTGACAGCATAAAAAAAGACTGCAAGTCACTCCTGTCGGCTGCCATCCTTTGTTAGGGCGACGGTAGTCGTTCGCTCCAACAAAGGTCACTGCTCAATTGCCTAGTTCGCCCCACGTTCGGGCGACAGGATATGGGGTCACTCTGCGTCCAGCCGGCCGGGAAGGCGAGCTTCCGTGCAAGCTAAACGCAGGCGTTATACGAGTACGCAACACGTTTCCCCAACCCGTGGCGCAGAGTCGCGGCCACGGCAGGTTCGGACGTAATAGGCAACGGCAGGACACGCTAGGAAATAGTTTATTATCCTAACGCGAGGTAAAGCACACTGCGGAAGAATGTTCTATCCGTAAAATAGATGTTCAGCAGCTCACCAGGTCGTTGACGTCGTCTGGCGTTGGTGTTCGGGGGCCGGCGGGCAGCGGAAGGGGTCCGTGGGGCAGTTAGGTAAGGTCCGGCGGCGAGAGTCCCTTCCCTTTTATCCCTTCGGACATTGCCTCCCTGGCAGCAAATCATTACCGTCAAGCTTAGGCGTGCTACCCTCTCCGCAGATGGCAGCGCGCTGCCGTGACGTCACGTCAGTGCTGGGGTGGAAATGAGCAGAGTCGCGGGGGTGCCTTCTCTCCACATTCCTGCTGGCCAGCGCGCCCGTGTAAGTCACGGTCGCCGCTGGCGCGGGGGACGGGGAGGGGATACCAGTGTATCCCACAAAGTCTTATCTGAGGGTAAACATGGGGTGATTCAGCGATTTATACGCTGTATACCCACATATGGTAAAGGGCGCCTACGTATTATGCTGGCATGGTTTGCAGGAACGGCGACAAACTAAGCGTAGGAGTTTCTATCTGTAAAGGGATAGCTGGTAACACTGGCGGTTCTGTCTGCAGTGACTAAAGTGTGGGAGTTGTCGTCAAATGCGGAAAAATGAAGGTACCCTGCCTTTACATCACTGATATTCAGCAATGATTGCAAAAATGGTCAATTGGAGGCGTCTAATCTGCAATTAACCAGTAAAAATGCAGTTAACTACAGTGAGGATTCTCTTCAATGCCAAGGCCTAAACCTAACTTATAGGCGACAAGGCAGTTGGGAACTATGGACTGGGCTTTATAAATCGCATGAAGCTTGCTATGAGAACTCACAATAAGCGTCGGCGAATCGCGAATACCGTGATCCACAAACGCCGCAAGAGGAAAATCATATAGAAAGTCTGAACGGGGACACTTAATTCATAATATACTTCATATAGTCTTCAATTTATTGCAAATATACTGTGAGAAGGCATCCCTGCGTCCTAGAATATTGCAGCGAATCTTCGTGCTATTCGATCATTCTTCAAAGCTTCCGGCACGCCGCTTTATCGCTTTGTGATGCAAGACGTACACGACATTTATCTCGATTGATCGCGTCAAGGTGTACCCCCTTCTACAGTGTTCCAGAATGTTGTGGTAACTTTGCACTCGTATTTAGAAAGCTCGCTATCACCTTTAACTTCAGCACGGCCGAGAGCATTCTGTTCGATGACTGCCGAGCACGCTTGTTGCTGCGCTGCCGCCGAGTCATCGAGTTCTTTACGAGCGGGATTCAGCGCAAATAAAGAGATTCGTTTGACATCCATATTCGATTCCTTCCTGCTATAGCTAGACTGCCGTCGCCAATACGTGACATCTGGTGGGAGTAGTGGGAACCGTCCATGTACCGGACACACCCTGCAAGCCGCGATGCCAGCAATCTGCGCTTCACCCTGGAGGGCGTGTCACCAGTTCACCGTGCCAGCCGACGTCTTCAGGTGGCGCAACCTGACTTCAGAACCCGGCCGGAGCGCACCTGGCAACTAAAAGAAGCCATAAGGTCAACCATTCCCTCTTCACAGACGTCGACCCCGATCGTCCTGCAGAAGCCGCGGAAGCCGCCAACACTCAATGGCTCCCCACGCGCGGACCCTGAAGAATGAGTGGACCAATTTGAGTGCGTCGCATCGTTCAACAGTTAGGATGATGCGACTAAAATAGGACAAGGCTTTTTTCACTGGTGGGCTCAGCTTGCACGTGGTTTGAAAACCAAGAGTCTTTAACTACATGGCGTCTGTTCAAGAGAGAACGTTTGAGGGCAGCATTCACCAGTGTCGTGAGAAAAGAAAGAGTCGGACGTCTCCTCGAGTTCAAGATCCAGCTTCTTAACGAGCCCGCACGCGCTTACGTCGAAGAAAACAAGTGCCTCTTTCGTCACGCCGACACCCATATGACCTACGAAAAGAAACTCCAGTTTTTAATGCGCGGTGCCACAGAGCAAAATTTTGCCAGCCTCGTCCCCCGCCACCAGAAACCGTCGAGAAATTAATGAAGAAGCCTGCACAATCGAGAAGACCCTCGACGTGCGGACTCGGCAGTACAACCACCCTGGTTCTGTCTGTGGAATTCGTCCTGACACGATGACCGCCACCAACGACAACTTGCAGGAAATTATCCGTAAAATTGTCGCGAAGAGCTACGACGGCTCCTGTTATCTTCCCCACAGTCGCAAACAGTTACTCTCGAGGATGTGGTTCGGGAAGAAGTGCAACAGGCACTTTGCACCCCGACTCCGACGGTAGTAGAAGCCCAGGCCATGGCCTACGCAGTTTGTAAAACGCACTCCTCAGACCCAATGACACCCAAACCGTCCCATTCAACAGCAGCCACTCGTTCCAGAACACCGCCTTCCTGCCCCCGCCCGCCCAGACTATACGAGCAACGTTCAAGCCCGGTTAAATGCGGCGCCTGGAGGACTTCCGACAACCGGCCACTGTGAATGCAGTGCGGTGAGGCCGTCCATATTCTTCAGCGCTACCCTTACAGATGAATGGGGCTGGGTGGCTACTTAAATGATCGCCTGCAATGCCACCCTGGCTAACGACCCAGGGATATAGACAAGTACATGCTCTGAGACGATTAAGTGTCATCGATCCGTCTCTCCCGCTCAAAATCACCGTCCAGACCATGTTTTGCATCGCTAGGCCGCAGCTACGGAGCTGGCGTTCGCGGAAGGTCCCGTATCCCCGCAAGGGAAGCTAAAGAAAGCAAACTTTGGAGATGGGTTACTCACCAGCTTCGGGCTTCAGAATGAATACACCAACCAGAAAAGTCCCCACTGCACGAACTAGCCACGATACATATACCGACGAAACCGTGATCCAACGCCGCAAGAACGACGTGCTACGCAGGCTATCGACGGCCGGAAAGTAACTGCTCTAGTCGACACGGGCGCCGATTAATCTGTGATGAATGGAACATTCGCCGCCTAATTCAGGAACGTCACGACCGCTCGGGACGGCCCACAAATTCGCACCACAGGCGGCGACATCGTTGTGTCATTTTGGCGATGCAAAGCGCGAGTGACCCTCAAAGGATATACCCTCTCCTGCGACCTTCGTAGTAATGCAGCAATTTTCCTCCGGCATGACACTGGGCATAGATTCCCTCCTGCAATAATTTCCGTTTCTGGGCGCTGTAGATATCTGAATAAAATAAATAAATAAAAATAAGCATCAGGCGATCATCGCCCTAAATTCCAAGCTCATCACGCTTTCTATGGACGAGGCCGTCCCTTCGACGACAAGCATGGAGCAGCACGTTGCCCTGTGTGTCGTGGATAGCTAGTGAGCGTGCCACCCCGATCAAGCGTCATGGTCACCGTAGGTGCCACGGATTCCAAGAACATCGAAGCTCTCATAAAGATGAACACGGAGTTGCTTCTAGAGCGCGGAATCGGCATCGCAAGATGCATTGCACAATTATGCAATGGCCAAGCTGGAGTGCTGCTGAAAAACTTCAGCGACGAATACGGGCACACTAAAAAAGGAACGACGCTTGCGTTCTTCGACGATATACTCAACGTTCGCGACTCCTTCGCAATCTCCGCACCAGCCCAAGAAGATTCACCTACGGATGATCACAAGCAATTCTTCGACATAAACCCAGGCCTGCTTCGCAACAATCAAGACCAGATCAGCAATCTGCTTCGAAGTTACAGCGAGCGCTGCTCATCATTGCCGAAGACTCTAGAAACGCCGATTGCCAAGCATCGCTTTATAACTGGCCAGCACGCCCGACCTCTCCGCCAAAGCCCCAATTATGTGTCGCCACGAAAACGACGAGCCATCCGAGACCAAGTGGAAGAAATGCTTCTGGACAACGTCATCCAGCCTTCAAAGAGCCCTGAGTCGCACCGGTTGTTCTAGTAAGAAAGACGGCGCACTTCAATGCTGCATTGATTAACGGCGCTTGAACAACGTAACAAAGAAGGATGTCTACCCCCTCTCCCGCATGGATGACCCACTGGACCGGCTCTGCAACGCCAAGTATTTTTAAACGATGGACCTCAAGAGCGCCTACTGGCTAATTGAGATCGAAGAGATCACGAGCAGGCCGCATTCATCACTCCGGATGGCCTCTTCGAGTTCATGGTGATGCCATTAGGTCTCTGTTCCGCAACAGTGACATTTCAGCTTGCAATGGATACAGTACTGGCAGGCCTGAAGTGCCAAATTTGTCTGGTATATTTCGATGACGTCGTTTTCTGCGCCTCGAACTGTGAAGAACCCCTCAACACGCTTCGAACAGTACTTGATACGATCAAGTCGCCTGGCCTAAATTCGAAAGCAGAAAAGTGCCATTTTACCTATGAAGAGCTGCTGTTTCCAGGCCACGTCGTTAGCAAGAAGGGAGTAGCCGAGACCCGAAGAAAACAGCTGCTATCGCACTGTTCCCTCCGCCAACCGATAAGAAAGCCGTGCGCAGATTCCTCGGGTTGTGCGCGCGTTACCGACGATTTGTCCGAAACCTCTGACCCAAATGCCAAATGCAGACTTGCCATTTAAGTGGGAAGCGCCGCAAGCAGAAGCATTCAAGGAGCTTCCGTGCCGTTTACAGTCCCCAGCGATCCTCGCACACTTTTGTGAAAACGCCGAGACTTAACTTAATACTAACGCAAGCACCGTGGGCTCAGGAGCCATTGTCATTCACAAAACCGACGGACTAAAGAAATTATTTGTGTACGCTACCCGTTCCCTGTCCAAGGCCCAGACTAACTATTCGACAACTGAGAAGGAGTGAGTGTCTTGCCGTCAATTCCGCCCCTACCTGTATGGACGACAGTTGAAGGTGGTCAGCGATCACCACGCACTATGTTGGCTTGCCAGCTTCAAGGACGCCTCCGGCCGCCTCTTTCCACGGAGCCTGCTTTTCCAGCAGTTGTACGTCAGTGTTATATACAAGTTCGGCAGCAAGCACTCTGACGCCGACTGCTTTCACGAACCCCTGTACATGCACTGTCGGCGGAACACGATGGGGACGCCTTCCAGGGGCCCAATGGCTCCAGCTGTTTTGCACAGCAGCAACGCTCGGACCCCGAAATAAACGCCTCATCGAGTACTTGAACGGTAAGGTTTGTTCACCCTCCGCCTCGTTCAAGGTAAAAATGGCTACAAGCACCCCCGGCTCGGCGGCCGGCTTCCTCAGGGGTGTGCACTTGGAAGAGGCTCCGCAAACGACGCTGCACCCTAGGGGGTAGGGGTGGGGGTGGGGGCAAAGCCAGTTTAGAACACTTAGCCTGCAAAGGTGGTTCATGATTGAGTTGAGAGATTAAGTTGATTTTCATGTTTCGCCAGTTCGGTGAAGTTTCAATGAGTTCGCTCTACGTGAGTTCAGCAGATGAGAGTCTCAGTCTTCGAAGGGAGTTCGGCATGCTGCGCCTTCCTAAATGAAGGGGCCACAAATGGGGTTCTATCGCACGAGGTGGATTTAGTGTTGCTTGACGGCGGAACTTATCTCTGATCCGTCAAGGCAACTGTGGTCAAGACCCTTTTCCCAAGCATCTCACCCCAGAAGAGCCGAGCATCAGGCCTGGGGAAATCTTGTGCCCATAAAAATCCGGTGGGGACTCGGCGGCACTAGGGATCGAACCCAGCACCTCCCTTGCGCTCATGCTGTGTGTTCTGTCTTCGTCCATCGTCTTGTTTTCGCGCTCCTTTTCTCGTGGATCGATAACGACTCGCCCAACTTTCCACCCTTGTTCAAGCGAGCATTGTCTTGGCTGTGCGTACAGAATGATTTCCTCGTAAAGCAGAACAAAGCAGCCTACCTCTTTCTTTTACCTGGCAGTCTTCGCAATTAATACTGCAGGATTCATACGACAAGCCGACAGCTGGACATCTAGGATTCTCTTGCACGCTCCGCCGCATTCAAGACAAATATTAACGGACTAGACTGTCCGCCGATGCCGCACATTATGTGAAAACCTGAAGAGATTGTCAGCGACAAAAGACCGCTCCCACCCGACGAGAGGATACCTGAACCCTATCGAACCCCCTTCAACGTCCTCTAAGCAGATCGGTTGGGCCTGTTTGGCCCAATCCCAAAGCAACGTCTATAAATAACTGGATCATCATAGCGCCGACTACGTGACGGGTCGCCAAATTGTGGTGTGCATTCTTCTGTGACACACCGCCCCCGAATGTGCTCATCACGGACAGAGGAATAGCGTTCATGGCGGACCTGACGCAAGCCATCCTGCTTTACTGCCAAAGAAGCCACCGAAGGAGAACGCATACCATCTGAAGACCAGCGGACTCACGGAGTGCCTGAACAAAACCATCGCTTACATGTTCGTCATGTATGTCGATGCCGAACACAAGACCTGGGATGTCCTCCTGCTTTACATCGTCTTCGCTTGAAATACCGCAGTGCAGGAGACCACTCAGATGACGCCATGTAGGCTCGTCCTTGGCAGGGAGGCCAGGACCACGCAGACGCCATGATGCCCAACGTTACTGAAGAAGATAACGTCGACTTCGCCGCCTACCTTCTACCTTCATTGCGCAGAAGCCCAAAAGTCTTGTCCGATTACGGATTAGAGACCACCAGCGGACTAACGCCAGAAGCTACAACCTACGAAGATGCAACGCGGAATGCAAGCCAGGAGACCGAGTCTGGGTTTGAATGACCATTCGCCGCAGCGGAGTGAGTGAAATCCTTTTGCGCCGCAATTCCGACGACGTGAACCGGATCATGAAGTAATCTCTGCGGAAACGTGTGCATCGCAGCGAAGCCGAAAACGACCAGAAGTTGTCCATGTCATACATCTAAAGCATGATTAGGCACGCTTAAGTAGGCTGTGTTTCCACTTTCGGTGTTAATAGTGCACAGTCCGTTTTATTTGTTCGTAGTCACCTTATTTGTTTTAAACCACCCTGTCGATGCTTCTTTGAGAGGTGATTATTACGGCGAATATTTGAACTGTTTTTTTCACTTTTCAAACTACCGGCACGCCGCTTTACCGCTTTTTTTGTTATTCAAGATGGGACCAGATTTATCTCGATTCATCGCATCAAGGCAGAAAGGCGGAGCGGATTCTACGTTGTTCCGGAATCAGCTTTAAATTGAGTACGGCCGAGAGCGGCGGGTGGGCATTCTTTTCGACTGCCGCCGATCACGCTTGTTGCTACGCTGTTGCCTAATTATTCAGTCCATTGTAGGCGCATGTAAGCCCAATAAGGAGTTTTGTTTAAACACCATTTTCGCTGCCTTCCTGCTGGCTAGGCTACCGTCACTACTACGTGACAATATGTACAAGTGCAACGGTATAGCTAAACGCGCGAGTTCGATATTCATTTTCTGAGGCAATAATGGCGAACACGCGTACGAAAAAAGAAGCGCAAAAATAGTACGAGCGCTAGGCAAGGCGGTGCGTGCCAAAGGTAAAATGTTTACGTTTGATATAATTGGGTTAGATTAGAAAAGGTAACAGAGGGAGAAAACTAGCAAGAATAAAGAAGGACGAATGAGATCCCGCTCTCCAGAAAGAAAATTGCGCTTCAACCGTGCATCAGCGTAAATGCAAACATCATTTTTCCTGACGTCTTATTAGTTGTTTACGAACCCATCTGACACAATTACGGAGAACTTAGTAGACGTGGGAGGTGGTGTGTTTAGCGACGACACTACAAAGCTCTTCGAGGGCATGAATGACCTTATGAAACGCAAATATATGAATTCCTCGAAGCGCATAGGTACACAGCACTCGGAAAGGAGCCAGCAATAGTCATTAGGCGTAAGCTAGGAAATATAAGCGTAAGGCAAGCAGCCAGCTGCTCCTGTGGGCTCCTGTCTCTAAATGCGTACCATTTGGTATACGGGAACCGGCGCCATACGACAATAACACTGGTGTAATCAGCATAACCGCCACGAATGGGCGAAATAATTCTGGCTGCATTGCGTATGTCTCAAGCAAACGCTACCTGACAAGATAAGCGCCTGTTAGAAGACATGTCAATGTAATCGAAGTTCTGAAAGGTTGTCTAGAAATCAACAAGATAGCCGTTGACGTCAGCAATAGTGGTACGTATACAGATTTCCTTTAAATATCTTGATGACAAATGCCACATATATATCCAAGAAATTTGGTCGTATATTTTAACGTCGAATAAGTCACAGAATTCAAAAAATGGCAAGCGTAGCAGGGGAAGTCAGAAAATTAGGTGGGCGGATGAAATTAAGAAGTTTGCGGCGGTAAGTTGGCTGCAGCTGGAGCAGTACACGGTTAACTGGAGAGGTATGGGAGAGGCTGTTATCCTGCGGTGGCCGTAGATAAGCTGATAATGATGACCATGATACTGTAGTCAGACAAGTGACTCACCTGAGTCCACACTGTCTCTTCATCGTCCACCGCTTGCATGAGCGGCCCGCCGCTGTCACCTCGACAGGTATCCCCTAAGGAAAGCAAGGTTATGTACGGACAAGCTCAGGGACTGTGAATTGCAGCCCAGAATAGATAAACATGGTTTCAAATTTATATTTATTTTTGGCTTGTTATATTTCAGATATCGGAAGGTAGAGAAGGAACACACGAGAAAGCAGGAAGAACAGGTTATTTTGGCTAGTCGGGAATCAATGGAAGATGTACTTTTCCAGCAGACAGCCTGCCTTTTTTTGTAGTATACCTGTACCTTTAAGATGATCCTCGTAAGTATCCCAACGCAAATTATGCATAGCATAGAAACGATGAAAGGAAAGCAGTGCTAGTCTCAACTCAAGTGTGTTAGCCAATCAAGCGCTTCAAATTTGTGACGTCTTAGGTGTAGTGACATCGCTAATCACGGTAGCGCGGCGTGCATGGTTGGTCATTGGGGAGTTTCGCCTCTGAACAAAACGGCTTTCCATGTGATGCAATAGCAAGATAAAAGTAACAGTTCTATTAATAATATATTTATAATAATGATGTTTGTTTTCGTCATCGTTAAATAGATGGTTGTAAATAGCGCCGTAAAAACGCCCGCAGGTTACCAATGCACAAGGGACAAATTGAAATGTAGAGATTACCGTCAACTCCACCAAAATTCTAAAGCCTTAAGGGCTTACCGAGCCCCTAAATTTAATAATTTGTTTCTACGAAATGCAATGGGTGGCATTCAACGGGGGCGCTGGGCAGCTAGGAAGAGTTAAAAAACAGCATGTGCTAGTCTAACATCAGTATTTGAGTGTGCAGCCATATCTCGAAAAAAAAAACTTGCCGGGTTAGTGTGGTGAGCGCGTATAAAGCCAAATTGGAAGGAGTAATCATCCGCAACACAGTAAATACTATACCTGTTGGGGTATTAACTGGTTCACCATGACAGTAATGAATTGGAAGGAACTCAGTGGCATAAGGCGCGCACCAAGGCACAGATAAGCTCATGATGTAGGGCTCACATGAAAGCTCTCACACGCTGAAGGCCTGCGAAGCAAAACTAAAGGCGCAGCGGCCTTGAGCGCTTAATAGAAATGGCTGTGCTAAGTTGAGGGGAAAGAATTTCCCGCATTTTCTATTGAAAAGTTTTTTGGGAGCAGCCTTCATTCTTGGGGTTAAACACGTTTCAAAAATAAGCAAACGAATATTAACCTCAGTCTCTCCTGGCCGTATAATTCATGAAACGAGTCTTTAGATGCCGCCTCGAGCAACGTAACGCAACCAGGCAAAATGTTTGTTTATTAGAAATATTTCAGCTCTCAATAAATTTTTTGCGTTTCTTCAAAAGCAAAAACGCACCTTCCAGAGATTTGGAGCGCATCATGTACCGCGCGTGGTATATGACTTGATTGTTTGAAGACTGGCCGTGGACCCAACATTCGGTTTTGGACCCGATTTCTGTAGTCAACTCATGAAGGTCTCTTGATGGTCTTGTCATCCACATGTCTCTGGGACCCCATCCAACGACGACCGCTCTCTCTCCTGGCTTATAGAAGGCTGAAGTAGCTCCTATGTTCCCTGCGCGTATTTCAGCATCAGATGATTCCCTATAATTCATGGCCGGATTTTGAAGAAATGGTGCCCATTAAAATCAAATAACGATGACGGCACCGGGGAAAAGACTGATGCTGGCGCGCAGCTAACCCATCAGTTTATTGGCGCAAATACGTTCCTTAAAAGAGATTGACTCGACATTTCCGATAGAAGTACGCGCGCTTGCCACTCGACGGGATCGTAATGGCCTTCACAGCCGCACTCAATTAAGTGATGGCTGAGAACAGTCAGTATAAAATTAGTGAATCACCGACAACCCACTGAAGCTTTGTTTACATGAGCCCGACGTTGCGGGTCGAGTAGGTTGGTTGGTTTATGGGGGTTTAACGTTCCAAAGCGACTCAGGCTATGAGAGACGCCGTAGTGAAGGGCTCCGGGAATTTCGACCACCTGGGGTTCTTTAACGTGCACTGACATCGCACAGTACACGGGCCTCAGGAATTTCGCCTCCATCGAAATTGGACCGCCGCGGCCGGGATCGAACCCGCGTCTTTCGGGCCAGGAGCCGAGCGCCATAACCACTCAGCCACCGCGGCGGCCTGCGGGTCGAGTAGGGGCGGGTAGGGGCGCGCCAGATGTCGGGCTGACCAGGCTGACGCGACCGCGTTTATATGGACCCGTTTTCTGTCAGGCAGAGATCGCCGCTACCCCTAGCGTCGAGCAAGCAAAACACGCGCGGATGCCAGGAGAGGGTAGGGACGCCCAGTTTTGCGCAGCACCGCCAGACCAGAGAGAATGCAGGAGAGGAGGCGATAAGCCGATACATGTTCCTTCCAACCGGGCCGGGCAGAGTCAATCCACCCCCTGCAGTCGGGCTGGCCCAGCTCAACTCGACGATCACTTAGCTCGACCTCCTAGCGTATCATGATCCCGACAACCGGTTTCTTGCCGGACAGCCGACTTAACCCGAATTTTCTGGGGCTCATGTAAGCCCCGAATATGACATCGCACACATTGCCACTCTTGAGCGTTATGATTTGAAAGCACGCTGCCCGTGTTTGCCGTAGCAAACAAAAGTGATAAAGCCGCGTGCTGGAGGCGCAGAATAAAGCGCACGGGGTAGGAAGGATAACAAAGCTACGAAGTTGGTGTTTTACCAGCGCAAGAAGACACGGACGAAGGAACATGTACAAAGACAAATGTTCCTTCGTCCGCGTCTTCTTGCGCTGGTAAAACACCTTGCAAAACCAACTAGCCCGTCAGTTGACGCTGTTAAAGCTACAAAGGCGGCTAGTTGGTTGTACACCTTTAATGTATCAGGCGCAGTCAACTCAGGCACTAAGACAAACAGAGGGACGAGACCGACAAGGTAACGCGCGCAAACTTGAGCTGTCTATTAAGGTTGGTTCAGACAATCGGACAGGATCGCGGAAAGTCCGGGCGCGTCAGCGCTGTCCGCGTGCCACGTGAAGTAAACGTTACAGCTCAGAGTGACCTTCAGCGGGCGGCGCGGTCTTTTCCGGGCCTGGACCGCGGACCCAGTGTAAAAGGCGAGCACCTTTTTCAGTCCGCGGGCTTGGCGGTGGACCTGGATTGTTTTTGCTTCTAGGTATGTCAAGGTTGGCTCGAGCGCTCGTCTGGCTATCTATACAGAATGAAGTCGACTCTCCTCGATGCTGGCGCCTTTCGTCTTGGCGCCCTTTTCGCCGTATTTGCAGGACTACTGCAACATTGTGTTCGCTCCTTTTACTGTTTTTTTCAGTGCGTTGTACACTCCGTATTTGCTGCACTGCGTCGTTACTGTGTCGCTGAGCGCGTGCGCTTGCGTGACTGCCCGCTTTGCTTTGTTGTTTCTGCTAATATTAGTAATGTTGGAAAGAGGCCGCTCGGTGACGAAGCCACCACCGCGTTTTTAGTGCTCGTTGAGAGCTGCCAACCAATATAGGATATTTAACACGCTTACTACCTCAACATGACGCTAAGGAATAAATTGTGGCAAAATTTCGCCACGGAAATGGATTTGCGACATCCCGATTCTGCCCCATACACGTCCGGTACGTAATGTTTTTATTCTATTTTTACTGAAACTTTCTAGCAAAGTGGGCTCTTGAACTTGCGCTTGCGATGCATTTTGGTTTGTTACGATTCCCTACGCAGGATTCTTGAAGGCGCTGTGTGGAATTAAGCGCCAAACGTTTCCAAATGAACGTAAAAAATTGAGAGCGAGGAAGAGCGGCCGGTACACTGACGTAGTTTGCGCTGGCAAGTGGCGGTTGTGCTCGTGCTATTTTCAAACCATGATTTTGTCCAACATAACCTCTTCTTAGCCCCGAAGGCCTCCTCGTCGTCCTCAGACACTTGAGTGACCACAGCCTCCGCAGCGAGACGAAGTTTTCGCTCGGCGTCCATGTTGAAGCTCTGGATACCAGAGTTTTCGGAGCCGCGCATGAATGCTGCGGCAGAGAGGACGCGCGGATTGTCCGCTCTATTCTTGTGAATGCTCGACGTCCGGACTGACTCGCAGGTGCTTGGTCACGTGTCTCGATAACCGCGCTTGTCCGCGATCCGGTCCGCTCGTCTGAACACACCTGTGGTAGGTATCCTTTCAACAGCGAAGCTGCTCTTGGTCGAGGCTTTCACCGCACAAGGCGCGGTAACGCGGGCACAGCGATGCGGTGAGGGCAAAGTTTAGCGAGGGAGAGAGCAAGCGCCAAGCAGAGGTGCCGCTTTGTGGGGCGAGGGGGAGCAAGCGCCAGGCGCAGGTGGCCGCCGCCAAGACGTGTGTAAGCACGCACAAAGCGCAGGAGGGTGGAGAGGATGAGAGGTCGGCCAATTGGATAGCACGCGCCCAAAAGATGGTTTGGTGGAGCGCGTATATATAGAGTGCGCGTGCCGGTCGTTCCTGGAATGTTCGGAAAATGGTTAAGTCGCGCGGTCTCCGGAAGAAGCCAGCCGTCGGCAGGGCCAGCGAGCGTTTGCGCGCGAATGGGCATGGCGTCGTCGGTCGAATCCAGAATCCCGCGCGAGCGACACTGAAGCCATCCGCAAACGGAGGCCCTGCTGGTGGACCGCTCAGACAATCGGTCTGCTAGCTTTGAGAAGTTCGATGAAGCTTAGCCTTGCGATTAGGGAAAGCCAGGCAGCTTCTTTGTTAACATCAGCGTTCCTGATGTTAGGTCAGTGAAGCTGGGCTAATGTTTAACAGAGCTTTAAAAATCACACACTAAGTTTCCTTTAGATCAAAACAGCACGAAAGAAAACATAAGCCATTAAAGAGCCGACAAAAAATCTACTTTATCTATTAACATCGGCCAGAAAACGTTTCCATATTCGCTGGCTCCACTGCGTGCCATAGCCTACGTCTCACGAATCAAGCGAATATACTCAACTGGTTTCAGGAAATAAAGATTGTATTTTATCGAAAAAGCGACAGGCGTGGTCACATTACTAGCCTGGCTCATCTGACTGCACTCTTTCGTGCTCCACCAGCTGCGTGTTTACGCACCTCTTGGCTTGACCCATGTGTCTTCGGTCGCATGACAGAGAAATTCTTTACTGAATTGTCTGGTCACATTAAATGAAGCTTTATTCATGGGTGATTCCTGGCCGGCGTTGGTCCGCTATCTTCTACAGCCTTCTCCTATCTGTTTCAACCTGTGTTCTAGCCAACGCGGAATGAACTGTTGTTTTTGTGACATGAGCGAATCTTCAATGGTATTAAAAAAATCCGTCCATAGTGCTTAAGTACAGCCATGTTGTATAGGATATATGCGTGTACTATTTGTAACGCAGGTTCAATTTTTTGTACGAGCTCTCTGATGATCTGCTGTAGGCTGTTCCTTTTGTTACGGGGGCAGAGACCTCGCCAGGCAACCATGCAATTAGTCTTTGCCACCCTCAGGAAGATGTGATTTCCCTTCAAATAAAACTAACTGACTAATACGGCCCCAGCCCGGTTAATGGCGGTGAGGTTCTAGGGCTTTACGGTGCTAGGTGATGTGCCTTGGTGGATACGCTTGCTGTTTGGGTACGGCATAGAGCAGTCTGCGGACCATCAATATTGGCCCTGCGATGCGCACTGATTGAGATCAGATTTGTTAACCAGCTTGGCGGCTCGGCTCAGTGTTCTCTACACTTCCAATAGCAAGTAAATGTTTGCACTCCTGGTCCCGTCCTTCCAGAACCAACAGAGTCCGAGTGCTTGCTGGCCTGTTCGCACCATAGCAACATGACACTCACATATGTTCAACTTCGTGGTGATCCCGGCTGTACAGTTCCGCGCTTTCAGCGCTCTGTACATTGCTCGCGAGATTGAGAGAAGAATTGCACAAGCGTTTTGGTTACTAAAAATCAGCGAAAACTCAGACGATCGTATTCCGAAGATCTCGCTTAGGTCTCGTGATGATGGGGCGTTCTCATTCGGGCGGTTCGCTGAACATCGCATCCAAAAGGTCGGCGCAGCAGTGTGCCTTCCTTGTCTTCGAAGTTATATTCTTGTATGCGCAATGCTGAGCGGGCCAGATGACGTGGGATCGCGAAGCCCGATGAGTCAGCATAGAGAATGATGGTCTGTGGCAATAGTGAAGTGGCGTCAGTATATATATGGTTGGAGGAACCTCTGTACAGCAAACGCCACTGCGAGGCACTCTAAATCGGTGACAGTGTAGTTGCGCTCACATTTTGTTAGCGCCCGCTGGCGTAGGCAGTAACGTTCTCAGCCCCACTACGCAGCTGGACAAACACCGCCCCAAGACAGACGTAACTGGCGTCAGTGTGAATCTCCGTCACAGCAGAAGGGTCGAAGTGCCGTAGGTGTGGTGCTGAAATAAAAGAATATTTGTGCAGATCGAACGAGGATTCGCATTCTGGGGTCCACACAAACTGTGAATCCTTATGCAGAAGAGAAAAGTGAGAAGTGGGCATTTTGCGCAAAGCCAGCATCAAGGGACAGAAATAAGAAAAAGAGTCCGATGAACTCTGTCGGTTACACCACCTAGTTTCCCTGCGGTGGAGAAAAGAAGCGGCGACATAGGGATGGTCAACGGCCTTGTCCCTGCGGCGGCGGAGTGATGATGCGACCGGAAACAGGGGAGTCGTTGCATGCGCCACGTTGGGGAGAAAGCAGCCGATAGAAAGTAGCAGGCGGCTGCTCCCACTGGGAGTCATTCCTGAAGCGTGATGCTCGTTGTACAGGGGGTCAGGAAAGTTTTCGACAGGGGCAAAAGAGGGAGATCTGTCCGCTGAACCCACAGCCATAAAATATTAGTGGCTGGCGGCTCTGGTAGCTCACAGAAAGATCCTTTGGGGGCCGATGAGAGGCAACAGACGCGCTACAAGGCGCACCACGAGGCACTTCAACAGGATAGGATAGAGGTGCTGGAAATATGAATGCGACGTCAACTGCTAGGTCTGCTCAGTACTGGAGTTGTAACATTGCTCGTTGTTATTTGGTGCAGTCCATAGCGTGCGCTGCTCCCATAATGACATGGACCTCGGGGTTGTTTGATAAGGTTGATCAAAATTTGTACATTGCCGTTGAGCAGCAAACTTCTCGCGTACAATCTACCTGACTATTGATGCGATGTCTTCTGGCTCGAGCATGTCGTTGCTGGGTGACGGTTGTCACACTGGAAAAGCGGCCGAAGTTGGGCGCTATCCGGCGGGCTTTGGACGTGTCAAATGCACTGAACTGCTTTATGATATCTGCAACCGTAGCAAGAGAGTGCCATGCAATAAGGAACTTATACACGTCCTCAGCAATCCCCTAGAGAAGGTGCCCTACCTTGCCTTCTTCTAGCATTTGCCGGTTGAAAATGCGTTAAAGTTTCAATCCTTCCTCGGTGTATCGCATGCATGTTGCACTTGCTGCACCTTTCATAAAGTCGGAGCCATTCTTCAACGTACCCTTCCGGGGAATGTACACAGCTCCCGCTGACGCCGCAAGGTCGTCTCTTCTTCAGCTCGCTCTTCCTGAGTCTTCGTCGCTTGCGTGGTAGCCATTTGAAGGAACTCTTGAGACGATACAGATAGCAAAATTGCAACACGGGGGCTGCGACGGGGTAATGGCGAATCCAGGACGGTTTTATCTAGCACCTTCACCAAATGCAGTGGATGAAATAATTCTAATACTGGTGAGAGATCGACGGAAGAAAGCTGGTAACAAACGGCACAGAGCTCAGAGCAGTCCGCGCGTACCTCCCTCCTCTTCTTCCTCGAACTCCTCAGTAAGCCGCTACACGGCGCAACAGTGTTATTCCTAGTACTTTTAACGAGTAAACTGTGATTTGCTAGGGAGTGTCGTGGCATCGCGATCACATTACCTCGCACAGGTAATTCAAACACCTTGTAATCATGACAGAATGCGACAGTGATGACTTCAATACACACTTCCACATAGGTCCACTGGGTCTTGCCATCACTGAACCATCATTTCGTATGCCTCTCAAAATATAAAACCAGTAACGCCGAAAAGAAAAATGGACGTGCCGCGATACGAACAGCTGCACCTTGTGCCATGAGCCTGGTGCGTTACAACGGAACCATTGAAGAGCTTAATTTTTTAAATACGGTATCATCAGGTTGATGTAATGTTCTGTACTTATGAACTATGTACAAATCATGCAGAAAATGGTCACAAATGAACTCAATGCATAATAAGCCAAACCTGAACAACTAAGCGCAAGAAAGGCTGCACCACAGGCCGCGTCACTACTACAACATACTACGACACAGCTAAGAAGCAAGTCACTATAAAAAGAGCAATAGAGAGCACAGCGCTAGGAGTGGCTGCCACTTCGGGTCAAACTCGGTCTGGGCGTACAATTGAAGAACAATCATTCAGCTTGAGTGGACTCTTGCAGAAACAACAGACTCACAGTCGCCTTGAGGTTTGGAAGCAGCAGAATCAAAAGAACGGGGCGCAGAAACACAGAAGGAGGACTAAGCTGCACTGACAACTAAAATTTGTTGTCAGTGCAGCTTATTCATCGTTCTGTGTTTCTTTCTGCATCCCGTTCTTTTGATGCTGCTTCCAAGCCTGAAGTATGCACCAACTAGCTCAGTTATCCGCCAATTTAACGTTCATTTCCAGCACTCTGAGCCTTTCTATGTGCTACACCTTGCTTTGTTTACCTGCCGTCCTCGCCTCTACTCCCGCTACATCAAGAAGAACGTTTTGGTTGGAGACTTCAAGTCACTATTTAAAATTTTTGCGCCCTCAGAAGTGCACGCAAGAAGAGTGATGAAGATAATCAGAACTAAATTGTGCCTACAGATGCGCTCATTCAGTGGCCTCCTCAAGGTGAGATGCTCTAATGAAAAATCCTATCGTTTTCATTTATCTAGCGCAAGTTTTAGCACTGAAGTCATGTGAAATGTTTGGTTTCTTCCGTTTTTGTTGAAATCAACCACGCAAGGCCACAAAAAGCATCCAAGGACTGTCAAGAATCCAGTGGTTACAATAAAAGATGTGCAGATTTTGGTCAAAACTTTGGCCCAAAATTTTCATTACCCCCAAAACTTAACGCAGCAGAGAAGCTCGCCATCATCACACATGTCAAACTACAGTGAAAGGTGAAGAGGCCAGCCGGATTGTGGCTGAATGAACAGATGTATTAACTCGTTCAGAAGAACGCAAAAGCCACAAGAGGAACTTTGAAATTACAGTGAAGGAAGTGAAAGAGAAAAACTTAGTTATGTCTTCGTGACAAAGAAGGGGTTTTGTAGTACTCGATTCCAGGGGCTACAATACAAGTACATTAGAAGCCACGAACAAAAATTTCCGCAAGGTCGAGCAAAAAAGACTGAAGGAAGCAAAAAGAAGGGTGAAGTCGCTACTGGAACGAAGCAACTTGAACCAATTGCGTAACAAGGTTACAGTACAAAGAAATGTACCCTTTGGGTACAAAAACACATAAAATTGGCACCTCCTTCCGCTCCATCGTATCGGAAGCTGATACGTGGCAGTCACTGGTTTCAGTATACTTTTTCAAGCAACTCTCCCATTTGAAGATAGAATCATGAAGTCTGAAGAACTAACCTCTGAGATAAAAGGGTTCGAATCCAGCGATCTTTACGGCTTCTCAGTTGATATCGAAGAAAAGTATTATTCAATTCCGAAAAAGGAAATGTTGACCGTATTTATGGAAACGACTGAAGAGCAGGCAGTCATCCCATTTCAAAACTGGGTCAAAACGTCCGTGAACAGTTTCCAAAAGATTCCTGAATGCCTATTTTGGCTCTACAATTGCGTTGTCCAAAAAAGAGGACTCAGCATAATATAAAGTGGCAGCACTCTTCAGCTATCTGCACCTGGCAGCATGTGACAAGAGAATACAGGAAAGATTCAATGAAATTCGCATTATACGGATCTATCGTTACGTGGAGGATGTCTTCGTTGTTTGCAAGACCGAGAAGACAACAGGCTGCGAACAACTCAGGGATGTTGTGCTAGAGACTTCTCGTACTACTTGCCCAGAGTTGAAATTCACCTACGAGCTTTCTCTCTAGAATTACCTGCAATTCCTCGACATACGCCTTGAATTGCTACCGGACATCTATGTTGGAGATACGAGCCTAAAGACAAAAAAAAAACAGTTTCTTCACTTCCCATAAAGCCGTTCTAAGACCGTAAAACGGCCAATTTTGAGTGCTGCGCTCTTTTCAGCTCTGAAGAAGTCCTGCCACCACCAGATGGAGCAGTTTTCAGCGACAGATTAGTTAGCTACAAAACGCGGGGTACCCTGTTTCCACGCTTTGCAGTGTAGTCGAACGCCTGTTACAGATAATGAAAGGAGAGCAAGAAAGAAAAACCGCACCTGATGAAGAGAATGCAAAGAAAAAATCAACCATAATCCCGTATGTACATGGACTGACGCATAACCTCATGAAGATTGGCAAGAGACACGGAGTCCGAGTAGCCGCCGCGGTGGCTGAGTGGTTATGGCGCTCGGCTGCCGCCGGCCCGAAAGACGCGGGTTCGATCCCGGCGGCGGCGGTCGAATTTCGATGGAGGCGAAATTCTAGAGGCCCATGTACTGTGCGATGTCAGTGCACGTTAAAGAACCCCAGGTAGTCGAAATCTCCGGAGCCCTTCACTACAGCGTCCCTCATAGCCTGAGTTGCTTTGGGACGTTAAACCCCTATAAACCTAAACCTAAACGAAGTCCGAGTATATGCTCAGCACCTAACAAGGCGATAAGCTTGTGTGCTCGTGTCAACGGGCGAAAGAAAAAACGGCAATGCCAGATCGCACACTAAACTAAATTCAGTGACTGTGTCAAAGGTGTGGTTTATGCTATCCCGCTGCCCTGCCCTTAGGGAAAACTAATACGTTTGGAATATACGGTGGGATATTTATAATGTGTTTTAAAAATATTTTGTATTTACAAATGCACTAAAATTATGCCAGAAATAGGTTCCTGAAATTTTATGCTTGGTATTAGAAACATGTTCTTGAAATTTCCCAAAAATATATCCACTTAAAGCATGCTTCGAGCACGTTCCGAATACGTGAAAAACGATGTATGCCGTTTTAGTATCTTGTTAGTGTATTAAAAGTGTACTTTCGTAAATATGAAATTATTTGGTGTGAAGTATACTTCAACTTTAACAAACCGGCAGTCCTTTTAAACATATTTGAAGCATACTTTTAGCTGCCGTAGAACAATCAACTGCTCGAAATAGCATTTCGGGAAACGGCCTTTGTATGTTGGCCATGTATTGAATGTGTACTTTCGCAAATACGACAATAATTTGTCGAAAATATAGTTCAATTCAAACGAATGAGCAGTGCGCGTAAACATATTTGCACCACAGTTCAAGCAGCCGTTGAACAGTTAGTGCTCGAAATCGCGTTTCGGGAAATGACATGTTGTTAGTGTATTTAAAATGTACTTTCGTAAATATGAAATTAATTCTTCCAAAGTATACTTCAATTCTAAAGAATGAGTTGACCGCGTAAGCATATTTGCAGCACACTGCAAGCTGCGTTTGAAAAACCTGGTGCTGGAAATCGCGTTTCTACAAATTACACGTTGGAAATGTTTTTAAAGAGTACTTTCGTAAATACGAAATTATTTCTTGGAAATACACTATAACGAATGAGCTGTCCGCTAAGCATATTTGCAGCACACTGCAAGCTCTCGTTGAACAACCTGGTGTTAGAAATGGCGTTCCGAGAAATCGCTTTTGCATGTTAGCAATGTATTTAAGGTGTGTTTTCGTAAATACGAATTTATTCGAATACAGTAAACTTCAATTCTCCAAAATGGGTAGTCCGCGTCAGCATATTTTCAGCATACTTCAGGCTGCCGTGAAACAACCTAGCACTCGAAATCACGTTTCCGGGAGCAGTGAAAACTCTCCCTTTTCTGTCGTCCGTTCCTTTATGGTAATTTCTAACAGGAAGGCAATCACCACTTATTTAAATTACGCGTGGACAGCGTGATAGCATTGCGCAAGCAAGGGCGCCATGCGCACCTCCGGGCACGAACGCGCCAAGGCCGAACTGGGAAGGCGGACCGGCTTCCATAGAAGCCCATGTATTTGTTGGTTGGCAGTTCGACTCCTTACAGATGCCTGGCGCATGTTACGACTAGCAATTCGGTTCGAGATAGACAGCATATTTTAAAGCGGTCACTCCGACAGTTGTGCGAAAATCTGGGGGCCCACATTTTTTGCGCGAAAAACACCTCACCGGGCAAGATAATGTGTCTCCTCTCGGAAGGTATATATAAGCCAAGCCTTGGCATCACCCTTGTCAGAGCAGTTCCTGTTTGCTGACGTCACTTTCCATTCGCATTTCCTGTGTGGTGACATCTTTTCCTTTCAGGTTCCGCCAAATGGCCTTCCATTGTAATAGACTTCTTGAAGAAAACTCGTTTTCTCTGAAATTGTCGTCTCCTGATGCTTATAACGAGTTGAGTTCATTGCCTCTGCTGTTAGCACCATTGATCAGTATTATCCGGTGAATCCGTCTAGTACACCTTTTTTAAGCCGAGCCGAAGTGAATATATATTTAGTATATTAAATGTACATTTTAGAGTATCTTTAATGTAGTGCACTATTTTAATGTATATTTTTAGTGTGCAATTAATGTATAATGATGAATACATTAAATGTGTACATTTATTGTAATTTATTGCAATAAATGTTTATTTAAGTATATTTTTAGTGTATTTGCGTATATTTTTAGCACATTTTCATATATTAAATATATATTTTTAGTACATTTAATGTATAAAAATATACTAAGCGGACAGAAAATGTACGCATCTTTGATGCATTCGTAAGAATGTTCATAATATTATTGCCAGCATATTTAGAAAGCATTCGTATTGCAATTTAAGCATAGGGGGCAAAAAATGCAAAATTATTGAGAAAGTAATGCAATGTGTACGAAATGCATTTTTAGCACAGCCTTTTTTTCGCTAAGGGTGCGGAAAGCAATAAATAGGGCAAAATGAAGATGTCTGAATGAAAGCACAAAAGAGCACGCAACATCACTATCAGGTACCCCAGCCAGCAATCTGGCCAAGCATTGCAACGATTGCAATTAACAAACAAAAAATGCAAAAGGAAACGAGAACGTATGTGTTAGCCCAATTTGCATGAAGTGCAAGTCCTGGAAAGGAATGGCGACATGCTAAAATACCTGAGATCCTTGAAGCATGGGCGATACATGAAAAAGACGAGCAGCGCGTAAGCTCACCACCAATATCGCTGTCAAGAAAAGAAATTTCTTCTTTCAGTCAAGCACGAGGCCAATCGAAAGCAAGAGAGTTGACAAGGAAACAAAAAGCGCGGGTTTCCAATAGAGAATTTTAATTCACCGTGCAGCTTAAACCTCGTTCTGCGTGTTCCTTTCTGCGTCAACTTTTCTTTAATATACTGCATCGAAACCTGAAGTATGCACCATCTAGCTAAGTTATTCGATCTGTTAACTTTCACAACGTTCGTCATGCTTGTTTTCCAGACGCTGCGTAGTCCAATTAAAAAAGAACATGTCCAAGGGTTCGTAAACAAACGCCAGTGAAGTGAGGTATCGAGCAGAATGCGGTGCCAAATTATATATTTTTTTTCACTCTCCGTTGCAAGATATCCCAAAAGAGTATCGCATCTTTGTCATCGATGAAACAATGCTCAATATTTTTGGGAACATTACGAGGGCGGGAATTTGCAGTAGAATGAAAAATGCCCTTATTTTCTAAGCATATTTTGTTTGTTTGTTTGTTTGTTTATGGGGGTTTAACGTCCCAAAGCGACTAAGGCTATGAGGGATGCCGTAGTGAAGGTCTCCGGAAATTTCGACCACCTGGGGTTCCTTAACGTGCACTGACATCTAAGCATATTTTAACAGGCAATGCCTCCCTATGTAGCTCTTATAAATAATAGTGTAACATAATTATTGTATTTAGAGCAGTGCGTCCCTGCAACAAATACCTTGTCCAAAAAGACAAAAGCGATAGTCTAGTGCTGTCGTGGAGTGGCCTTTTAAATTGATATGTATGCACCACCGTGTTCTCGACTCGCAGTCGTCCTCGTTCTGTGTATTGCTTTCTGCGTTCACTTCTTTTATTATTATGCTGCATCCACACTTGAAGTATGCACCATCTAGCTAAGCTTTCCCCTCTGTTAACTTTCACAATGTTGGTCATGCGTGTTTTCCATACGCTGTGTAGTCCAATCAAAAAGAACACGTCTAAAGGTTCGCAAACAAAACTGCAAGAGACGATATTTCAAGGCTCTGAACATCTGGATTACTGCTCTCGTACGTTATGTTCCAAACAATGAATACTCCCGAGTGGTATGTTTTAAATGTCGGATATGAAAATACGCCACTAAAACAATTGGCTGACCAAAAAAGTCTCGGTGTTTGGTTTAATAGAACTCTTTCTTGGAACACTCATATGACCTATCTAGTTAACGATAAAAGTAAAGTAGCCGTATGCCTGCACAAAATCGGTGGTTTAGTACCTATCTCTCTCAACCGTGTATTATAATGTGGGCTGCATATCAGCGACTCGCGTAGCCGCTACGGTGGCTGAGTGGTTATGGCGCTCGGCTGCTGGCCCGAAAGACGCGGGCTCGATCCCGGCTGCGGCGGTCGAAATTCTGCAGAGAAATTTTAGAGGCCTGCGTACTGTGCGATGTCAGTGTGCGTTAAAGAACGCCAGGCGGTCGAAAATTCCGGAGCCCTTCACTACGGCAAGTCTCATAGCCTGAGCTGCTTTGGGGCGTTAAACCCTATTAAAGCAAAGCTAACCAAACCATTAGGGACTCGCATACTGCATCCTTATTTTCAGTAGAAGACGAAAAAAGAAACGCAACAGGCCCATGGTCTTACAAAAAAAGGCGCTAAGAGGAATTGAAGGATACCACGGAAACCGACAATATCTCCATACTGCAGCGCTATTCCTAAGGCACAGTATGCTTAAAGCTAATCACAATTATCACCTTCGTTTCTTACAGTAGATCCATCAGCAGAAATTACATGTAGATATTCCTGGTAATCACCCTTCTAATCCACAGAAAGTTTATTCCTAAAGTTCGAACAAACTATGGTAAATAAACACTAATTTTCTAAGTTCCCTGTGTTCTCAATAGGTTTAATCGGGACGTTGAGTTTTCTGTCAGCAATGTAACGTTTAAACGAAACATTAGACAATACGTAATTGCCAACAATATTGAATTCTGTTCAGTCTAAATCTTTTTTCGGATTTTTATCCTTCGGATGACTTTGCTGGTCAGTGACAGTTGGGCACCGATCACCGACGCTGGCAGCTTATTATTGAAGGAGGAAGCACATCTGAGCTCTTGGTAATGCATCACGAAAACGTTTCGCGCACTCACGACGAACGACAAGGAGACAAGACAAAACAGGCGCCTGTATTGTCTTGTCTACCTTGTCGTTCGTTGTGAGTGCGATAGCATTTTTTGGTGAGTTTAATATTGCATGCATAGAACTGATCTTGTATATATAATTGTGATTATATTGGTCATTTGACTCTGGCTGTAGAAATTGTGGTCCGGCAGCTATGCGTACAGACAACATTTCCACATATGTATGTACTAATTGCGCTGTGATGTATGTTTTGCTACTATCATTGCACTCGTCTTCTCTCAAGCGTTTACGGTGGCGAGGCCTCGTCAGGTATTTCAGGCTTTTGTCCCGACTGCCTATTCCTGCAGAAAGAAAAATAAAGGAAAAACCTAATTTGCCATCATCATCACCAGCTTTACGACTTGCGATGTGAGGCACACGGTTCTCCTCATTTCTTTAATTAGCAGTGTCCTATGTCGGCTGCGGCTACCTTATCTCCACGCAAACTTCCTAACGTTATGGGCCCACTGACTTTCAGCCACCCCCCGCTCTGCTTGCCCTGACTTTGAATCTATCCCGCTGCCCATGGGTGCATCGCTTATTTTTCTTCGCATTACATGCCCTGGTCATTCCCACGTCTTTTTCTTGAATTTAACTGGAATGTAATTACCCCACCTTTGTCTCCTGGGTTGTTCTGCTGTCATGGTTTTTAAGGGTACAGATATCATTTCAAAAATGTTATTTGTGGGACTATTTGGTACTGTAGTTGCTACATAATCACAGAATAAGAGCGCAACAGATCCACACCAAAGAAGACACACAGAAGGAAGAAAAGGGCGTACACAGTGCCGTACTCTGAACTGTTCATTCAGGCGCAAAGCACAGAGCTTTTATATGCGCTCACACCTGCGAAGGAGCAAATTCTACAGGTTCGAATACACGTGCAGCAACTCTAGCGCAAACCCCGTAATGATACATTTCTGCCGCTGTATACAATGCAATGAAGGTATCGCTAACAGAACGTGGTCGTGCATTCTTGATATTGCCGCGAATATTAGTAGTTTTTGTTCGTTCTTCAAAACTGCCGACACGCTGCTTTATCGCTTTGTTTGCGATGCAAGACGCGACCAGATTTATCTTGATTATTCGCACGCAGGCGGTGCCGATTCTAGATTGTTCCAGAATTTTGTAGTTGCTTTGCACGCCGTATCCTGAAAGTTAGCTGCCAGATATAAGTTGAACACGGCCGAGAGCGGCGGGCATTTTTTTCGACTACCGCCGAGCACGCTTGTTGCTGCGCCACCGCCGAGTGATTCAGTCCATTGTGGGGGCAAGTCAGCCCAAATAGAGAGTTTTGTTTAGACGCCATTTTCGCTGTCCCTCTGCTCTCAGGATTGCAGTCACCAGTTCATGACAACAGAGTGTGCTTCTATTGTCTCTCGAGTAGTTCGCAGCCTGCTTCTGCTCAGTACCTTCAATTCCTCAAATTTCGGTGTATAGCCATTACAAGCGAGGCAGTGGTCTGCAAGATTTACACCCTCATCGTTATTAATATATGTCACATGCGACCTCAGCCGGCCGTTGACACAAAGCCCCGTTTGGCTAATGTAGGATTTGCCGCATGATGATGGGGCTTCATAGACAACCCTGATAACACATTCTACAAATCGCTTCGCATGCCTCTTTTTACAGCAAGGGTTTTTGCTTCCACCAGTGATACGTCGGCCTAGTTGGCCAATCTTAGTAGGTGCTTTAAAAAAAACCCCGGAACCTCGTATTGGTTCGCCACTTTCCTGAGACCATTGCCGATTTTATAGATTTTTGGGATTCAGGTAGCGTGACTGGGCCGAAGAAGAGGCGAGGACGATCGGAGGATGAAAACTTGAAAAACTTTATACAAGGACTATTTACATTATGTACAAGTACGGGCAACTGAGAATGTTTCTCAGTAAAGAGAGCTTCTTAGGAGTCGGGAGTCTCTGATACCTCTCAAGAAGGGGGGAGGGGGCTTTCTCCTGGCATGAAACCAGCAGCTCCTTAAATACTCTTCGTATTCCCCAGATCCCTCGCTGGGGAATACAGTTCGAAGAATGATGTCAAATCACACGATGGCACTGATGGTACCACCCACGGCAGGGCGGTCCTGATGTTTCTTCGAAGCTCGGTCGAGGGAAAGGGAACAGGACCCGGTCACGTTGTCCGGAGGGCACCAGCATGGCACAGGAATGCAGGCTGTCTCCTCTCAGGTGTCGAAAGAGCTTGTACTGGTGACCGGAACGCGGAAGCTCTGTCGAAGGTGCGGCACTCGGGCAATTGTTCAAATCCAGCGTGACTGAAGAGGACCACACTGATACCGCACTTCGTCGTGGCGAGGACCGGAACGAATACGCTTATGGTCGTCGCTGGCATTCTTGTTGAACACGTGGGGACGCTATTGCCGTCGTTCCCTGTGGCAGTCCTGCAGTCACGTCCCCCCCTAGAGTGCTCACTCACCCTCGCGGTGTTCTTCAGGGAATCCTCCCCATGCCCCACTTCGCCGAATTCCACAGCAGGAAGGAAGCGCCAGCACAACAGCCCCTCCCCACCCCCACCCCCCCCCCACCCCGCCGCCAGATATTGCGCTCGGAAGATGAACTGCTCGCACGTAGCTCGGCTGACTGGGCGTGCCAGGAACCAGATGCTCTTTGGCAGTCTTCTGATGACCTTCAGTGCCGAAGCTCGGCATCGCTTCCCCTCGTCAGATGGCCGTTTCGGGAAATTCTCTGCAATGCTAGCCAAAAGGGATCACAGGCGCCAAACCACACCTGACAAAAGCACGTGCCCATAGAACCCACTCATCCCGCCAGACCAAAACTCAGGGCCAAAACTGCACATAGCAAAAAACTTCAACTAAAACTTGAAGAGATCAAATGTTTTGCCTGAATGAAGACATGGTGTCTCCCGACGAGTAGTATTGACAGGGCACCTGTCCAAGGCGTGTGCTCCCCATCGAGGCGCACTTGGATAGGAAAAAAAATTCGCTACATGAAATCAGGTTGGTGCTTAGAGGGCACGCGGTACGGGAATAGGTGACATTATTTGGCCGACGTGGCGTTCAATTTTGCCCGCCCCAATACCTAGAGTCAAGGTACGTTACACCACTGGCTCTTACTTATCCTTGGCCGAAATAAGCAAACGTACTTCTAGGCATGTTAACTGATTATGAACAACATTACTGCGAAGAAAGTGGGAGATATGCACTCTCCATTAGGAAGAGAATATGATATAAACCTCCAAAACTAAAAATTTGGGGGACATCCCCTTTTGTAAAATCTTTACTAGCTAAAAGGCTCGGCTTAGCCCGTCGGCATTTGTGTGGAGCTTGCCTTTCTTGTAGCGAACCTCGAAGCTGTGGTGCTGGGGTGCCAGGATCCACCTCAGTAGACGACCATTTTTGGGCGACATATTGTGCAGCCTAGTCACAGGGCAATGGTCCGTTTCTACTGTGAAACGGGACCTGGAGACGTAGCATGCCAGTTTGTCTATCGCCCAAACGAGGCATGCGTATTCTTTTTCAGACGTGCTATACGCCTCTTCCCGCGTGCTGAGCTTGCGGCTCAAGTAAAGGACAGGCTGTGTGTGCATGCCATCGCTTTCCTGACAAAGAATAGCGCCTAACCCGCGATCGCTGGCATTACATTGTATGATAAAGGGTTTCGAGAAATCTGGCGCTGCCAGTATTGTGCGCTCGCTTAGGGCCATTTTCAGACTCTGAAGTGCCTTCTCTTTCTTTTGGTCCCAAGAAAGATTGGCAGGCCCACTTTTTCTCAGCGCGTCGGTCAAGGGGCTGGCTAAATCAGAGTAGCCCTTTACGTAATGCTGATAATAGCCTGCTAGACCAAGAAAAGCCCCGAATTCCGATTTTGTGGTTGGGCGACGGTACTCCACCACGGCAGCCACTTTAAGTTCTGCAGGTCTGCGTTGGCCTCGTTTAACCACGTGCCCAAGATAGTTCACTTCGGCGCACCCCAGGTGGCATTTTCCCGCCCTTAGTAACCTTTACACCAACCTCAAGCAGTCGGCTCAACACAATACGCAGGTGTTCAATGTGCTCCTCCCAGTTTTGTGAGAAAACGGCCACGTCGTCAAGGTAGGGGAGAGCAAAATCTGCAAGTCCCCGCAGCACTTGGTTCATTAACTTTGAAAAACAGTTCGGAGCATTTTTCAAGCCGAAGCTCAACATTACAGGGCGAAACGTGCCGTCGGGGGACACGAATGCTGCGTACCTGCTGGCGCGCTCAATGAGTGGCACCTGCCAGTAACCACGAACTAAATCCAGTGTGGATATATATTCTGATTTAGCGACTGTTTCAACCCTCTCCTCGATGTTCGGAACGGGGTAGGTCTGGTCCACTGTGATTGAATTCAGTCTCCGGTAGTCCACGCAAGGTCTCGGATCCTGGCCTGGAACCTCTACAATAATGATTGGTGACGTATAGTCACTTTCATAGGGCACTATGACGCCACGTTCGCACATACGGTGGATCTCCGTGTCAATGATTTCTTTTTGTCTTGGAGAGACACGGTACGGTTTGCTCCTGATTGGCTGTTCGCTGGACAGCTGAATGTCGTGTTCGACGAGGGTTGTTTTTCCTGGCTTGTTTGAAAACACCGCCTCAATGTCGTGGACGACGTTTTTTATGTCTCCTCGTTGATTTTCCGACAAACGTGGCTCTCTGTCGATTGAATTTAGCAGTTCATTCGCTGCCTGCTCGTCCTCATGTATGACATAAGGTATTTCTGAGATCTGTTCCTCTGGCGTGTTCAGCACCATGTTAACCATGGCCTGACGCTGCACATAAGGCTTATCTGTGGATTATCTGATTGTGTTTGTTCTTAAATTTGACCTCATTGTTGGTGTCTGAAAGCTTGGAGACCACCTTAGCTGGCCCTTCCCATTGCACCTCAAGCTTGTTCCTTTTTGACGGACGCAGCAACATCACCTGGTCACCAGGTTGAAAGGTGCGCTTGCGTGCCGATTTGTCGTAGCACACTTTAGACAGTGACTGCGCTGCTCTGACATTTGCTTCCACGAGATCTCTGGTTTTCGCAAGTCTCCAGTAGTTTCAGGACGTATTCCACTAAACAGAGATCCTCTCCGCAACCCTCCCATGACTCCCCTAGCATGCGGAATGGGGTCCTCAAGTCACGCCCGTAGACTAGTTCAGCGGGGCTAAATCCTGTGCTTTCGTGGGGGACGGATCTCATTGCAAAGAGTGCTGCTGGAATGCAGCCTTCCCAATTTCTCTTATGCTCTAAGCACAGAGACCTAATTATCCGCTTTAGCACTGAGTGCATACGCTCGACTGGATTTGTCTGAGGGTGGTGAATGGAACTGCGGATTATTTTAATCCCACACCGTTCAATGAACGTTGTTGTCAAGCGGTTTGTGAACACACTCCCGTTATCGCTTTGTATCTCTGCAGGGAACGCCAAGCGAGAGAAAATTGACAAAAGGGCGTCTACAACACAAGCGAAACTTAGCTCCTTCAAGAGAATGGCCTCGGGAAATTTCGTTGCCACGCACAGTGAGGTCAGAATCTAGCGACAGCCAGAGTTGGACGCTGGCAGTTGGCCGACAGTATCAATTACAAGACGCCGAAAGGACTCTGTAATTATGGGAAATAGTGTCATGGGTCCTTTCCATTTATCCGTCGACTTGCCGACCCGCTGGCAGGTGTCGCAAGATCTAACAAGCTGTTCCACATCTTTCCAGCAGCGAGGCCAGTAATATTAGAGGGCTAATCTAGCTTTTGTTTTTTTTTATGCCCAGGTGGCGCACCCATGCATTTCCGTGTGCGAGCTCTAGAAGCTGCCGCCGGTACTTCTCAGGCACTAGGAGTTGCTCATATGCGCGTCCCTTTGAGTCGCAGTATTTCCGGTACTGAAGGCCTGATTTCTCATGAAAGCTGATGTTCTTTCTGGCGACTCCTTCGCTCACCTTATTGCTTAGAGCTCTTAACGATGGGTCGTTTTTCTGCTCTGCACAAAGTGCTTTCCTATCAACTTTAGTCAACTCCTCCCAACAAGTCGAAGCAGGTGTTAATGTGGAACCCTTCACGTTTGTTCCTGCTGCTTCATTCTGTACGAAATCGGCAGTTCCTTGGATTTCATGAGCTACCGCTTGTTCCGGAACACCTTCATGGTCATGCTCATGCGGTTTAGACGGATCAGTTTTTCTGCAAGGATCCCCGGCTGGTCGGGAGAGTGTTTCGGTGCCTGCTCATTTATCGGAGCGCAGTCGAGTTTCTTTGCGAGCTTTCGCGCTCGAGAACGTGTTAGCGCCATTCAAGCCAAGCCCGAGGTGAAAAAGAGACCTTTCTCGTTCAGCAGCTGCTCGGATTTTTTCTAAAACAGGTAGGGCAAGTGTGTCGGCAAGTTTGCCCTAACTGCCGCTTATGTGTCTAGCCTGCCAAAAGTCCCTTCTATGGTCGCCTTCGCTGTAGGCAAGCATGCACTCTGTTCTTCGGCGACCTGCTTAATTCAGGCGCATTCGCCGGTGTAGTCCATGGAGGAAACACAGGACGGGTGAGCAACATCTATGGTAGCCGCTGAATCCATGGTAGCCGCAGTGCCCTGATTTTCTTGCCATTTATAACCACGTCCCGCATGTATGGCTACAGAAATTTAAGGTTTTCCTCCGACTCTCGCATGCACGCGAACGCCATCTTTTACTGTTTGCAGTTCACTGAGATGTGACCCTCCTTGTTGCAATTATAGCAGACAATGGGCTTTCGCGCTTCAAACGCGCGAGCTCCAGGTGCCTGCTGTTTCAGCGAATCGGCAGATTTGGGTGACTCCATATTGTTTTCGCTCCTTCCTCCTTTTGATCCCGCTTTCTCTGTTCGGCAATCTCGGCGTGCTGGTGGCACCCTTCGGTCGGGGATTCTCTTTAAATAGGTTTCTCCCTTTCCTAACCTGTTATCGTACCCTGCCTTGCTCTGGAGGTTTCGGCGAACGTAATACTCGTCTGCGAGCTGTGCTGCTTTGTCTAGGTCTATATCTGTTAGCCTATCTTGCAGCCATATCCTCAGATTTTCTGGAATCGCGCTATAGTGCTGCTCTAGTGCGATGCACTTCAGTGCCTTTTCATGACTTCCGTGCACCTCAGCGGTCTTCAGCCTCTCGTTTAAGTTGGCTTTAAGCCGGTACGCGAAGTCAGTATGCGGCTCACCGCCTTTCTTTGCCTGCCTGAATCGCTGCCTAAAGGCTTCAGCAGAAAGCCGATACTTTCTAAGCAGTGCGCTCTTTACCTTCTCGTAGTCACCAAACTCTTCCCGGGAGAGGCGAGCCACCACTTCGGCCGTCTCGCACGGAAGGAGAGGAAGTAACTTCTCAGACCAAGCGCTCTTGTCGATGTGCACCTTCCCGCATGCGCGTTCGAAATTTACCAAAAAGAGTGCAATATCGCCTCCCACGCGGTATGGTGAGACGAGATCCTGCAATCTCTGCCTCCCTTCCTCCTCTACCGAAGCTACAGGGCTAAGACGCGCCATATTCCCTCCGGTCGACGCGATTTCGAGCTCCTTCATTTTTCGAGCATGTTCTCTCGCTTTTTCCTCTGCCTCATGGACCTCCCGTCTCTCTTGAGCCAACGGAAGCTCTTCTTTTTCTTTCTGCTCGCACAACCCCCGTCTTTTTGATCTTCTTTGCGTCCAACAATCGTTTCCCAAGCCTCGTCGACCTCCTCAGTAGTCACCTCCTCCTGCCGCATAACCTCGAGAATTTCTTTTTTTCTTTTCGCAGACCGTAGTGAAATTCCCAGCTCCTGGCAAATTTCGAGCAGCTCCTGCACTTCTAACTTCTCCATCGTGAGTTCCACCATGCGTTATCAAGCCCACTAAAACAAAAGCCCAAGCTTGAAGTGGACAAAGCAGTTTCCCTAAATCAATTTCCCACACAACAGGAAACCGCAACTAGCATCTGCCTGTGCTAGTACGGTCTGGCGAAATGAACGGAAAACATTGGGCACTCACCCTGCCAAGGTATAGCTGGCGCCTGTCAGTCTCGTAGCTGTCGAGGTCCGTTGAAGCCGGTAACTTCACGTGGACGTCCCACAGCTGCCATCCAGTTGTTGGGACTCAGGTAGGGTGACTGGGCCGGAGAGGAGACGAGGACGATCGGAGGAAGAAAACTTAGAAAACTTTATACAAGGACTATTTACATTATTTACAAGTACGGGCAACTGAGAGTGCATCTCAGTAAAGGGAGCTTCTTAGGAATCGGGAGTCTCTGATACCTCTCAAGAAGGGGTGGGGGGGGCTCTTTCCTGGCATCAAACCAGCAGTTCCTTAAATACTGTTCGTAATCCCCAGATCCCTAGCTGGGGAATACAGTTCGTAGAATGATGTCCAATAGCACGATGGCACTGATGGTACCACCCACGGCAGGGCGGTCCTGATGTTTCTTCGCAGCTCGGTCGAGGGAAAGGAAAAGGACCCGGTCACGTTGTCGTCCCCGCGGCTTCCAGGTGGCCGCGCACGTGCGTCTGGAGGGCACCTGCATGACTCAGGAATGCAGGCTGTCTCCCTGAAGGTGTCGAAAGAGCTTGTACTGGTGACCGGAACGCGGAAGCTCTGTCAAAGGTGCGGCACTCGGGCAATTGTTCAAATCCAGCGTGACTGAAGGGGACCACACTGATACTTCACTTCGTCGTGGCGAGTACCGGAACGAATACGCTTATGGCCCTCGCTGGCATTCCTGTTGAACGCTATCATCGCTATGGGGACGCTATCGTCACTGCTTCCATGATTCCTGTTCGAACACGTGAGGACGCTATTGTCGTCGTTCCCTCTGGCAGTCCTGCAGTCACGTCTCCCCCAGAGGGCTCACCCACCCTCGCGGTGGTCTTCAGGGAATCCTACCCACGCCCCACTTCGCCGAATTCCACAGCAGGAAGGAAGCGCGAGCACAACAGGATGTAAGGCATCACTTCCGTCATTACTTTACCCTGCAGGTTTCCAGTAGGTTCCTTGTTGGCGCCAGGCTTTATCTTCTTGAGTAGCGTTTCAGGCATTGCCTTAAGAACCGACCGAGGATAGCCAGCTGAAGCAAGCCTTGCCAGATAGTTCTTAAAACTACCTTCAATCAATCAATCAATCAATCAATCAATCAATACTTTATTCAACATCATCAGGATGTTGGGTGCGCCGGCAAAAAGCCAGTGATGAGGCTTGACGAGGCCGACGCACCCTACAGAGGCAGTTTGGTAGTGACACACATAAACAACAAAAGAAAGAAAGAAACCAAGTTGATACAGAGAAGATCATGGATTAACATTCGAACATTTAGGGCATGAGGTAGTACAGTTATCAATCAGTTGTTCGTCAACTCTGATTCATCGTTTAATAAATGTGGGAGAGTGAAGCGCAACATTCTACAGCCATAATTTGTGCGCGTCCTAGGTAACAACCATTTCAAACTTGTTCTAGTTGAATACATATAATGTTTACACTGTAATCTTGACAGCTGTAACATAAAACAGTTGTTTTTAATGACGCTTGCCCTGTATCGTTTGCGAAGTAATGTTTTGTATAACTGAGGAAGTGGGATGATGCCTAGTTCTTCACAAATTGGTGCAGAATGTTCGAGTCGAGGAGCGTTCACAATATTTTTAACAGCTTTCTTTTGTAAACGATGCAAGCGGTTGATGTTAGTGAAAGATGTGGTACCCCAGACCAGTAAGCAGTAATAAACAACAGAAGAAAAAAGTGCGTTATACAGCATTTGCTTTATATGCTTTGGCATAAAATATCGCAGTCGACATAAAATGCCAACGGCCTTAGACAGTTTGTTAGCCACAAGGTCAACGTGATCGTTCCAAGTCAAATTTTCATTAAAAAGAACACCAAGACTTTTGACAGTTGGAACTAACTGAATGGATGATGATCCTATCCTAAGAAAAAGTGGTGGCAATAAAGTCAGTTTATTGCGAGGTCTAAAAAGCACTGCTTTTGTTTTTTCAGTGTTTATGTTTAAAGAGTTAATTTTGGACCATTCATGTAGAGAGTGTAAGCAATCTGCTGCTTGTTGCTCAAGATCTACCAAGTTTGCGGCTCTGAAAAATAAGGAAGTGTCGTCTGCGTAAATGACATAACTTGGATGATTGCTTATGCGGACGATGTCATTGATGTAAAGGAGGAAAAGCAGGGGCCCCAGTATACTACCTTGTGGAACGCCTGAAAAGATATGCAAGGCGTCTGATAAACAGTTGTTTATTATCACCTGTTGCACACGAAAGCCTAGATAAGATTGAATTATTTGAAGAAACTTGCCGCGGAAACCATAGTGCTCGAGCTTAGCTAACATTATTTTATGATTGATGCGATCGAAAGCTTTAGAAAAATCGACGAAAATTCCTAGCGTAAGTAGTTTCAGCTCAAATGATTCTAAAATAAGTTCTTTTTGGGTTAAGAGCGCGGTTTCAGTAGAAAAATGTTTTCAAAAGCCATGCTGGCTGGGATTAATAATGTTATGTTTGCTGCAAAAACCGTTTATTCGTTTAAACAGTATCTTTTCTAAACACTTTGAGAAAACAGGTAGAATAGAAATAGGTCGATAGTTTGACAGATGATGTTTGTCTCCACCTTTATGAATAACCGCAACTTTCGCAATCTGCATTCTTTTGGGGAACACTGCTTGCTCTATGCAGCAGTTAAAAATATATTCCAGGACTGGACTAACGATATCGGCTACATGTTTGACTGGTAACATTTTCAGGCCGTCAATATCCTGTGCCTTACTGTTGGGCAAGGCCAGGAGATCATTTCTGATTTCATTCGCGTCAGTAGGTGACAGGAATGCACTAGAAACAACCCTATCGTCCAGGCATTGTACACTCATTAAATTCCCATTTTGAGCTGCTTGAGACACAAAGTAATTGTTGAAAGTGTCTGCTAACTCCTTTCCGTTCACAGGTTTGTTGTCGACCAAAATTTCGGACACGCCAGTAGGAGTTGTACCTCGATTTAAAATTTGATTAATGTTGCGCCACACAAGATCAGCCTTTTTAAGCAAGTCACCGTTGAACAGTTTTTCGATGTACTCTTTTTTCGCACGACGAAGGAAGGACGTAACTTGGTTCCGATATGTTTTAAATTGTTGAAGGTCATCCAGTGACCTAGTTTGGACAAAGCGGTTGTACATGTCTGTTTTCCTTTTTATCATCTTTAGGCATTCTGTGGTTATCCACGGTTTTCGTGCTTTCCGGGGTTTTTGGAAGGTTTCGTAAGGAAAGTTTTCTTCATATTTAGACTTAAACATTGTAATGAACGCATTATAGGCATCATTAGGATCGGTTTCATTGACAACGACACTCCAGTCAATATTCCTTAGTGGAACACGAAAGTGATTTATTGTGGTAGGATTAATGCGCCGGTATTTTATTACAGTTGAACTACATTGTTTTTTAGACGTTAAAGAATCGACTATCAGGTATATGGGCAGGTGGTCGCTGATATGAGCAGTAATAACCCCTGATTTCAAACAATCAGCTGGAAGATTGGTGAAAAAGACGTCGATTGCCGTCGCTGCCTGCAACCGAGTGGGCTCTTTTATAACAGAAATAAAACTATTGCACTGCAATATGGACTCAATTTCTAGTTTGTTGGTAGAATATGAGAGCAAATCTACATTGATATCCCCGCCTAGAACAAGATTAAGATTATTTTCTGTTACCCATTCGAGGAATTCGTCAAGAAAGCTGCTAAAATTGGAGAAGTTGCCTTTAGGCGGCCGGTAGATAACTGTGAAGATATTTCTGCCGTTGCGCACGGAGAGGATTTCATAGTCATCATGAACGTAAGTAAAGTCGGTGACAAGGCTGTAGCTCAGATCCTTTTCTATCGCTATCATAACACCGCCGCCGCGCTTGTCAGAGCGATTCACTACGTACGTGTTGTAGTTTGGCAAGTCCAGTGCTTCACATGTGTTTTGATACCAAGTTTCAGTGATCATTAGAATATTGGAACGAAAGTTAAGTGTGGAAAGAAACGCTTCAAACTCATCAGCTTTGTTGCGCAACGATTGAGCGTTGATGTGAATGAACGACATTTTCTTGCTCACAGTAGGCGCTATGGATGTGCTAGATGGTCGTAAGGACGGATACGTTGTCTAGCCCGAGAGAGAACAAAGTGGCTCCATTGTGGGTGCGGAAAAGCAGTATGCCTAAGAGTAGGAGCCAAACCCCTATGAAAGCCGATCGAGGTCACATGCTTTGGACACCACTATCGCCGATGTGCCGTCAGATTTCCGGACCAGTATCTTGCCGTTACTGTGCCAGGCGTATTTGTAGTCGTGTTGTTTTGTCCATTCTTGTGTTTTTTGCAACAGCTCCCGATTTCGTTTGGTTAGGTTCTCAAGAATATGCACGTTGTCATTTCCATTCCCGATCTTTTTCCTGCTTTCAAACCATAGGTCACGAGTTTTTTGTTTAGAGAAGCGGCAGATAATAGCAGGGACCTTACCCCGCCTTGACGGCAGCCGGTGTATTGCATCCAGGTCGTCATCAGAAAGTTGCGGAAGCTCAATCCTTGCAGCGATAATGTTGATTTTTGCCAAGAGGTCTTCTTTATCTGTTTGAGGTATGCCGTGGAACTGTAAGTTGGCTCACCTATTTCGCCATTCTAATTCGTCTAGCTGGGCTATTAGCGGTTCAGTGTGTTCGTATACGCAGGACTTCCTGAGAGCAGATTACGGGCAGTGGTTAGCAAATCCTATTTTTAGTAATTTGGAATGCGAAGAATTTTAAGCCACAAGTTCCTTTTGTGCTGGAGAGGAATACGCCAAGCTCACGCACTCATCCAAGAAGCTTATGGCCAGATATAAGAATTGCAGGGTACGTTCAATCGGGACCGTATAAATAATAGTGAACCGTTTACCGTATAGCTCAAGAACTTTCAGTACACTCAGTCGTGTATCCTCCATCGAAATGACGCAAGTTTTGTATAAAACAATTAAACAGTCATCCATGTATCGAAACATTTTTCGAACACTGTCATTATTGGAAGGTTTAAAATATCGTGTAAATGGCAATCAGTACTTGCCAAAAGATATTACACAGCCCTGCGGCGAAATAAGAGACAATACGTATGCCCTTCTTTTGTAGATAAAACTCATTGTCGAAAACAATAAAAGTACTGCAAAGGTAAAATTCTAAAAGCGGTGAAAAATTTCCGACACTCATCCCCGCGGAATTCTGAAAAGAAACGATACTGTTGTCATCAATACAGGCTTTGAGTGGAGTAAACAATTCCAGATGCGGGACGGAGAAAAAGAGGTCTTCCACATCGACAAAAAAGCCGTAACCTTCATCTTGAATGTCATTGAGGAATGGAGCAAGTGTCGAACTTTTAGTGAGGAAAGGGTCCGTAATGTGGAGGGCATTGAAAAATTCCGTAGGAATCTGCTTAAAATACTCTGCCACGTGTCTCTTTCACTCACAGTTTCACGAAATCAAATATCGGGGTTATGTGTCTTGGCACTCAAGAAAACTGGCAGACCATCTCTCTAGCAAGCCGTGGAAAATTTATATTCTTAGGGAATTCAGTGAATTTTCCTTTTATTCTAATGTTACATTTTTTCACCGAAACAAAGTTCTTCCTGACTGCTTGCGTCGCTTTTCGCTAATAAAATATTTAGGCAAGGCCGCGAAGCCATCGGCTGTATCTGCTTGCAATAGTGAGAGCTCAGTATCGATAATGAAGTTAACTTTACCGTGCAAACACCTTTTAGCTTTACCTTGTCCAGTCGGCTTTCCGCCCTTCGTTCTCTGTCTTTTTTGACCTGAAGCCGTTGTGCTGTTATTCTATGAATATATCAGTTTACTTCACGCAACTCGTTTCGTTGCCTTGAAACTTAATCCAAAAAATTTTCTATGCTCTAAAAGCCTCTCTATGCTGTGGATCATGCTCTGCATATGAAAACTTCCAGATATACAGCTGCGCATGCGCGAGAAAGACGCGCTCCGCTTGCTCCCCCTACCTGGTATGGAAACGAATCTCTCCGGCCAGCAGATCTTTCCCCCTGTCTGAAACACTTCGTTATTGGGATGTTATCACTTTCGTGATGGACATTGGTGGCTGTGCAGCCGAATAGATATTTTCCGCTGCCGGTGCGGATGCATCTCCTATACCCTGGGTCCGGAATGCTTGCATGACTACTGAGGTTTCGACGGAATAAAATGCTTTCTTGTAATTTATGAAGTATATGTGGGGACAGAATGGCTAATTGGCCATAAATGACTCTTCGCTTGCTGTTGGTGCTAACATATTAAGACCATCAGCTCAACCATAACGGTTGGCTTGTAAACACAAGCTGCCGAGCGTGTTTTCTTCTGCCGTGCCAAAAGTAAAACAATAATAAAAGATCCAGGGCTCACTTTCATTCTCCCCTGCATAGAGACGCTCGTTCAACAATAGCAGCGCACCTGCAGGATTTTCAAATGCGCCGATGGAAAGGAAATATAGAAAATGAAATGGCATGTTTGACAATGTGCGGCTACGGAATTTCTTAAACACTCGGTTACTCTTAACTCATATATGGTAGTAGCTTGGAAGCTCGCTACTTTCGTATAAGAGGTTACGCGAGCCACGACGCTGACGAGAAAAATCAGCATCTTTAGGAATAGAGACTAGTTTAGTTCTAGGGCTTAACAATACAATCACGACAACCTTGCGGTTAGAAAAAAAAAACACACCACTTCACAGCGAGGGCTGGAAGTGCAATGCAAGGAACCCACAGGAGAGTACAAGAAACAGAGTGCAGCAGTGGTGAAAAAGCAAGCGCCAGGAAGCCGAGGCAACACCAGAGTACTACAAGGAGATGACGGACTACCGCAAAAATACCAATAAAGGAATACTTTCGCTTTATTTTCATGCATAATGAATAAGTTTTCTTTGTGGCAGCATTGCTACATGTCTATAGTTTATGCGCATGCTCAATATGGCACTTAATGTTACGGCACACGTTTCAAATCCGTGCTACAGGTTTGTGCTGCAGAGGAGAGCTTGAAGGACCAACAGTTTCACGAATAATCGGCACGCTCATCTTACCTCTGGCAGGAGGCAAGCAGACTGGGCGCACAAATCGGTCATACTCGATACCTTCCTTGAGCTGCAGGAGGGCGACGTCGTGCAAATATCGCTCGTGGTGGTAGCTCTCGTGCACCACAATGCGTTGCACTGCAAGCTGTATTGGCTCTGCTGACTCACTTCCGTTTTTCGATCTTTCCATTTTTGTCAGCACTCCTGCAAAAAGAGTGGAACTAAGGAATTAGTGGGCGTGAGAACAGCACCAAGATGCGGCTAGCTAATACGCTCTGCTTCTTCGTCCAGGTCAGTCCTGTTACTTCCCTTTACGCTCACAAATCAAATGACGTGTGCCCGTTGCCGTTCCCACGCCCGGCAGTCTTGCTTTCTGTGTTGAGTGAATGCTTCGATATTAGCAAACCAACTGCTAGCACTGTCCGGAGACGTCGAGCTCAACCCTGTGCCTAACTCGAGGCGCCAGCAGCACGGCTCTCTTCCTGACGTCCAGTCTAAACAGTTGGAAGATATGTTGGCAATGGCGGAAACTTTGAACAAATGAACGGCGAAAATGCAACTGCGCAAAACGGCTTCTATAAATTCTGTTGATGAGCTTGAGAAGTCCCAACTGAAACTGGAAGAAAATGTGATGTGAAAATTACGTTTAGCGAGGATTTCTCTTTCGCCACTCGTCACGCTAGAAAAAACATGATCGAATTCGGGAAACCCTAGCCGTTCACATTCAAGCCTCGCTTCAATAAGCTTTTCATAAAAACCAAGTGCTACACCTACGGTCACTCTGATGATTCCTTTGATGAAATACCAAGTACCGCCCGAACGCTTTGAGGATTCTGCGAATGATACCCACAGTGCCTCCACGCCACCGACCGAATCTGTTATCGAATAGAACCGCGCGAGGTGCAGTGGAACTAAGTCGCCGTCCATTACCCCACTTTCTTTTTTGTTCAGAAAATGTTCGTAGCATAATAACTGAACGCGATGACCTTTGTCTGTTGTTGATGCTTGCTATGCTGACATTGTGTGTCTGACTGAAACCTGGATATCGGCGAAGATATATAGCACTGAACTGCTTACCGGAAAAAAGTGCTACAACAGTTATCGGTGTGACAGGGAGCCTGGATGAGGCGGAGGCGTGCTTGTAGCTGTTACTGATACTGTTATGTATTTTTCCGATCCTCTTTGTAAACGCGTTGTAACTTGTCCCGGTCGAAATTCGCACGTGCTCTTGGAAATTGATAATTGTCTTTTGCTATCATCTGCCGTCTACCTCGCCAACCTTTGTCAACGACCTTCACGATGTCATCCATATGATTACAGTCGGTTATCCGAGCAGTCCCTTTATTTTACTGTGCGATTTTAATTTCCCCAACATAGTGGGGTCTAATTCGAGTTCTTATTGTATTCCTTTCTCAAGTGAATGCGACTTGTTCTTGATTTTGTGCAGTGATTTTTCTTATCCCAGCTTGTAATGCAGGCAACACGAATTTCACCTACGGCGTCTAATATCTTGGATTTGGTACTCACCACATCGCCTGGTCTTTTTCAGCCCATATTATACTTGCCACTGTTATGTGACCATCTACTCCTTCAATTTTTCTTTGACCTGCGGTGCTCCCCGTCAACGTACCCGAGTAAACACATCCGTGATTACACAAAGGCTGTTTTTGACATTGTTAACCGCGAACTGTCGGTTTTTCTAGATGATTACTGAGTAAGCTTTCATGATCGCTGCGTTAATGCTAACCGGAGCCTGTTTAAAGAAAAAGTTCATGAGCTCACTGAAAAATATGTTCCACCTTAGTCATAACTCTAGTCGGCAATCACCATGGTTCACTCAATCGTTAAAACGGCTCTGTAATAAGAAAAAAAATGCATGTTCTGCATACCAGATGACTGAAAGGTCGGGAAGGTGATTCCCTTGCATAAGTGTGGTGATCAACATTCCCCGCATAATTATTGCCGATATCACTTACCAGCATTGCATGTAAAAATTATAGAGCATGTTATTTACTTTCACCTTGCATGACTCCTTGATTTTAATGCCTTTTTTACTTAGAGTCAACATGGAATTCGGAAGTTGTTTTAACAGCTTTTAACTTTAACGCATGATAGAAACTCTTTCCTTCATTGACAGGGGTGGCGTTGTCGACTGCATATTCCTCGATTTTTCAAAGGCGTTTACAAGGTCTCTCATCAACTGTTTTCTATTTAACTAAGTAAACCTAACCTTAACCCTGACGTTCTTAAGTGGCGGCATTTGCTTATCACTAATTGTTTACAATTTATCACCACTAATAACGCTTCCTCCTTCACGTTTACATTTGGATCTGGAGTGCCACAAGGCTTTGTTCTAGGGGCTCCGCTTTTTTCTTATATACATAAATCACGTAACACCCTATGTCTAGCAATAAATTTTTCTGCAGATGACTGCTTCATACACGGGGTAATTAACCGTGACTTTGATGTAGCTCTCGAATATTTTTATATTTGGATATTAATCGTGTTTTTGAATAGACAAACAAGTAGAACATGGAACTAAACATAAAAAACTGAAGTACGTGCGTGTTTCTCTTCCTAACACCGCGTTACCTTCATGTCGTCTTAATAGTAGTCTTGAGTTTGTGCCTTTTTATAAATATTTAGGTGTATTTATTTCGCATAATCTTTCTTGGAAAGTCCATATAGATAACGTAAGCAAGAGCGCTAACCGCATGCTGGGCTACATACGCCTTAACATTATTCTTTCTAGTAGTTCCGTAAAAATTGTTTCTCTACACGTGGCTGGTTCGCACTAAACTGGAGTATACTGCATTCATCTGGGCCCACTATCAAGAGACACTAAGATACCAACTCGAATCTATACAGAACCACGCTGCCCGTTTCATTCTCTCGAAATATTACCGTAACTATAATGTCACTGCCATGAAATAAAGCTTCATCACTGCCACTACTGTCACAACGTATAAATATATCCCACCTTTGTTATTTCATAAGATTTACTATGATAACCCCATCCTTAAGAACAAATTTATAGGGTCACCTTGCTACGTCTCAGCTCGGATCAATCGTCGTCACAACATTGGTATTCTTTCATGCCAAACAAATCACTTTTAGTTCATTCATCCCCAGCATCTCGGCACAATGAAATCACCTTCCCCAATGGGTCGTCGAAATATGTAACCATTCTCTGTTTAATTCTACATTAACTAACCTGATGTAACATAGTATATGTAATTCTTGCGCACTGCCATTTGTTTATTCTTTTTAAGCTCTTCTGGTGGTTCAAGGAAACCTTGTTTCTTTTTTAGTCTTTTCAAAAATACTGTTGTTTAAGCGGTGTTTAAGTTCATGACCGTATATTTGAGCAAGTTGTTTCCTGCATATTCAAAAAATCGCTCCTCATGTTTTTGTGCGGTGTACTTGTCTGCTTTTATCCTTTGCTCACAATTTTTGTGCTAATAACGGTTAATTTGTTTCATTGCATTACTGATGTGCGCAATCCAACATTTTATTCATATTTTGTATTAATAATAACTACTGTTCTTTTTTATTATTTTGTCTATCGTGCCCCGCTGCCCTCTTTAATGCCCTCGAGCCCTGAGGGTACCGATATAAACAAATCAACTTAATAAACATTCAGCATTCGAAGCGATGGACAGTGCTAGTAAAATCAATAGCAGAGATTCTTCACGGAGCTTTGAGTTGGAAACGTTCGAGGGAGACTGTAAAGGAATTCATGTGGGTCTCCTGTATTGAATGTTTGCGGGATTGCGATATCAAAGACCTAACTCACACTCATACCAGGGCTTTCAGAATCTATGAAGAGCCGACAAATGCATTAAGGGCATTGCTGCCACAGGAAGTTATAGGAAGCAAATTGTGACGACCATAAGCACAGTATAGTTCTGGGGCCACCGATGCTAGACCGTACATAGTACACTTAGAGTCAACATTCACTAATTACGTAATGCACTCGGCCGCACTGTCAACATAAAGAATTGTAATATCTGCAAGTTATCCAGCCCTGGCTGACGAAAGACGACACGGAATGAAGACAACTTCGTTCAACTTACAAATTTATTTCATAAAGAGTCGAACCGCACCATTTCTTCACCGACTTTCCAGACTGTCCTGACTCTTTGTGCTGCCTCGATAATGAACAGCCAAGTTTTCAAACTTTTTGTGATTCGCATTAACTCTATATTCCAGCTAACTCTTACTCATACGTCTAACCGGGCTGGCTTCTATAATTTATGTGGCATGGTAATACCGCATTTACATTTAAGGTGACTACGGTTCCCCGTAACTATAGTTAGCCGCGCTCACACGGCAGACGAAACTGCAGTTACGCCACCTAACCATAGTTACCCAAACCGAGCTTGCTGACCTCCGTTTGCTACCTTAACCGACAAGATGGCGGCGCCCGTAGCAGCAGCAACATCGAACGACTCGTCCTCCCAGAGTTGTGTCATCTGGCTTGAATCAACAACCGCGGCCCTAATACGCATCTGATACGGATCTGATACGGTAACACGCTCAATGCTCGGATATATGCTGCGATTTTAGTGGAACTGAACGCCGGGCTGCCGCCGGGACAAGGCCCATACACCAGCAAACAAGTGAAGCTGAAAATGGAAAACCTCAACAAGAAATACGGTAAGTGCGACCTTTACCGAACGATGCTCGTGCCATCGGGTTCTTGGCGCTGTTTTCATAGTGCAGCTGAACTGCTCAAGTCAGCCTCGCATGTGCGACAGTAGCATGTGTTGTCGCTGGAGGAACGCGTCGATTCTCTTCGCCGTCTTCGCACAGTTCTGAAGTGTCGAAAACGATCTTGAGAATGCATTGTTGAGGTAGTAAGGACTCGAGAGTAATGACCTCAGGCAGGCGCCGCATACGCAGCCCTTAGAATCTTCGCTCGTGCACGCATGCACGGCGCTGCATGCAAACTTCGTCTTCCTGGTGACACACGTGTTGTTCGTCGTTTTTATTTGCAAATTGCCAGCTGCAGCGCTGACAGCATTGCTGTACACGTCGCTGTTTCTGGCCACCTGCTAGAGCAGCAATGGAGTTCATTGAATTTCTAGATTTATTTCATATTTCTTTACCAGGCTTCACTGTGTACTAGCAGCATTTGTGTAGTCGTATACACAGTGCGGCCTGGGAAAGATATATGAAAGAAAAAAGTCTAGAAATTAACCAAGTAAGATATTGCTAGAATGACAATAGTTGAACCATAATGCACAGTCGTGGCTTCAATTGCAAAGCAGCAACTAGCAGGGCCACATTGCAAATATAAATTGCATGCATTAATTTCACCAGTACCTGTGCATGTGCATTAGACACTTTTCTATGAAATTTTATTCTTGCATTGAGAATGTGTACAATGAAGCTTAATCCACCGAGAGAAATGCTGTGATCACTACCTTGAAATGTTTTTTAGCAACACATTTAATAGCCCACATCATTTTTATTTGTCCAGGCAGCTGAGACGTACAGGCACTTCAGCTGGGTCGCCTGGTGTCTCATGGATCTTCTACTGGCAGCTCCAGTTTCCTCGGCTGCCTTCCCATCAACGATAATGGGGGAGTCGAGGAAAGTTTAGAGATAATTTGTGATTTATACCATTGCGTGTAATCTGTCGCTCAGATCAATTTAGAATTCTATTGCTGCTCATTTCTTAGTGCGGAATTTATACTCATTATAAAATGCTGGCCCACAATAGATAATAAAGAACAGACTCAAGCAGTTGTGTAAACCACTCCCACAAACAGGGCACTGGCCTCCACGTCTACATTTTTGCCTTGTGCTGTTGTTCTTTGTCATGGAACGTGAACCAACTAGCCAAGCAACTCCCACTGCTGGTCCATAAATCCTTGTTTTTTTTCTAGCAATTCTACAAATTCCCATATACTTAATGCTACCATGCCAGAGCAAATACCGCTTTGTTGTACAGGGAGTTTATGTGCATTGCTGGTTTAGGTTACGCCCTTTTTTTTTCAGGTGGCAATCATATGTCAAAAGGCACACACTGCGGATGGATACGACTTAAGTCTCTAGTAAGATGAAGTTAAGGGACGCACCAGAATTTCGGTGCCTTTATTTGTGTTATATATTAACATTGCTAGTGCTGTGCAACAATTCATCTTTCACACCTGTGCACATGCAGCTTCACCTTCGTCCTTCTCTCTTGTAGATACTCATCTTCGTCCATTGATTCTATTAGCAACTGGGCTTGAATACAGTGGAGTAATACAGCAACCTGTGGATCATAAGCTGCTATTGCGAACTGTTGTTTTTCTACAGTGACACTGAAGGGAAGTAGCAAAGTAGATAATAAATTTCTATGTGATATCTATAATGTCCAAGTAATTCAATAAAACAAAGTGGTGGGCTAGTTGGTCATTCATACTTGGAATGAACGACAGCGTAAAAAAGGACAACCACGGAAGAGAAGCGTTCTTTGTGTCGTGTCCTCTTCTGTGGTTGTCCTTTTTTGCGCTGTCTTGGTTCAAAGTATATAAGCAATATCTGTATTGTATTGCGTTTTTGTCTATAAGCTCTTTAGTGCATGTTTTCCGTATTTATTGCCATTTCACATAAAATACACTCAATTGCCGGTTCAGTGCCGTCTATACCTTCTTTTTGTATCATTCCATTTTGCGTGCTGTTTTTAAGGCTTGAATGATGAACCAACTGACCCGGCAATCCTTCCTTTGCAACCATTGGACAGACTTGGGGGGGGGGGGATGATAGAGTAAGCTACTTCCACAACCATGGGCATTAATGGCAGTGGGGAGCGGAAATGGCACTTGCGTCTTCAAATTGCAGCGCCTTGTCGTGCCAGAGTTCGCACCTCACCTTCCATGTACTTCTGTTCAACTCAACCCCAACAGCTGGGTTTACCCTTGGTCAATCATGTCCCACATGCTTCCAAATGTTTAACATATTGCCTATTATTGACTTTGATCAGCTTGGTATACTGTCTTGTTCAGCTGTCCATTCATTTATTTATTTGTACATACTGCGAGCCATAACTTTGGCTGAAGCAGGAGGGCGCACAATTATAAAAGCCATAAAATCATTAGCCGCAACAGCCAAAAGTCATTTAAAGGACATAAAATCCAACATTCATCACAACACCGGCACTAGGAGCAGTACAAAAATCCTCCAACTACTTCACAAAATATTTCGAGTCACATAAACCTAAACGAAAGCGACTGTACTCCGCAACCGTATTCAGGAAAAAAACTGAACCCATTGATTAATGTGAAAGTTGGGGCTAGGGAATGCTGATGTACATGTCTGGATCTTCATATATCTATTTAGTTACGTTCAGGAAAACAAAAATTTGAACGGCTGCCTTCCTTCCAGTTTGGCCATCACAAGTTTGTGTTTTTGTAATATATTGGGGAAGCGGATGATTGCATCACATTAGGGCACGTTTAACGTCTTTTCTGAGATGACAACATGTTGTCTTGTATGTTTCATCATGTGCAGCTGCCAGTTGTAAATAAGGCACCAGACGGCTGAGAAGTGCTCCTGTCATAGGAGAACAGCCTGCCTGAAGGAAGCAGAAGAGACGGCCTCTCACAACTTGCGGCCAGCTCCCCCATTTGCAGTGCCAGTACTGCAGTACCTGTACTGCAAAGCACAGGCAACAGCAGCGGCGGCACAAGCAGAGCCAGTGCTGGCGTAAGCAGCAGTGCCACAGCAGGGGCAAGCAGCAGTGCCGGTGCTGGCACAAGCGCCAAAAGAAGGGAACCCCAAAAGAGCCGCCACAAGCGACAAGGATCTGCTATAGAGCAGCTAGTTGCCGTTCATAAAGTAGAAAGCGAGACAGCAGCAAAGGCCGACCGCAAGGCACACAAAATGCGCAAGATAATGGTGCGCCTCCAGAAGCAAACGAATGCCATAAATACAAGCATGATGCAACTGCTTGCAAAATTTCTAGACAACAAAGAATATAATGACTCGCTCAATAAAGAGTGATCAAAACAGCTGGAAGTTATTTGATATTATAGCATGTGATGAGATGAAAGATCTTTTACTGCTGAAAGTTTTGTATTGTGTTTGAAACAGTGAATTGTATTGTGCGAGCTGGCTATCGTGGTAGGTTGCAGTATTACTTATTAACAGAGCCCATGCTTACACTGCAGGGGTACACAAGTGCAATACTCAACAAGTCTTGCAAGTACATTGCTGCTGCTCTTGCAGTAACACTCCACCTGCTTCTCCACTCAGAACCAATGGCTGTTGCATGTTCACAAGGAACTGTTTGCTACAAGGCTGATTTTTTTGTTGCAACTGAACTGGTTGTCTTGGTGGGGGGGGGGGGGGGGGGGGGGGAGTTATAGAACAGTGGGGAATTTTGACAACAGCAAAATAGTAATGACATGAAATTGTTCACAGAAAGCGTACTTTGGTTTAGCGAGTTGGGATGGGAATGTAATGAAATTTATCACAATGTAAGTCTTTCAAAGCTCTCACCATTGGGTCACATATGCATCACATTTTTGTGTTTGCTTTGTGTGTGGATTATGTGCGCAAAAAATATGAAGATTCCACCTGCGACCGACATGATTTCGTTACCTTCATGAGCAAGACGAAAAAATTTCTCGCAACTATTGCTTAATCATCGACTAGATATAAAATGTTCGCTGTAATATGATTGTTAGTACCAACAGCTTTTTTGGTCAGAGGTATCCGCTTCCATTCTGCTTGCATCCGGTGCATGCAACAGCCTAGCGAAAAAATATCGTGATAGCCAGGGGGCCCTTATTAGAAAGGTCTATATAGTGAATGCATTTCATTCACTATACTGCTTTCAGAATAAAGTTAAATGGCACAACGGCACAAACACAGGAATACACAGAGACAGAAAAAGCGCCACTGCGGTGTCTTCCTGTGTTTGTTCCTTTGTGCCATTCAACTTTATAATGAACCAACTAACGCCTCAGCAAGTACTTCTGCTTTCAGAAGAAGGAGTGCAAGACTAAAAGCTTGTACTGCTTGAAAAGGTACCAACAAATTGCTGATTGGTAATGTGGCGAGACGATGGTAAGTTATACACGAAAATATAAGCAAACAGCAAGTGATAGAATAGCTGCCAGTACGCATACCATGTGACACAAACACAAAAATGAAAAAGTAGTACAAGGGCAATAAACAGCAACATAAACAGCAGTGCTCAACAAGAATGAATCATATAAAAATGGAAAGCTCATTCTGGCATTTTGATATCGTCTGTGAGCAAAACTGTTTGAAGGGATTTGTTTAAAGGAAGTAATGAAATCTTCATTATTACTTGATTAGAGTTGGTTGCATGTAGGTGAAGGTTTGTTTGTCATCAGGAGTACTAGTAGTTGGTACGAACCATTTCGTTTTGTAGTTTAACAAGAACCAATAATTAACATTAGCTATATAATGCAAGACTATTTTCTTAAAGCCTGGCCACGACGGCGGCTTTTCAATGGAGGTGCAAAGCAAGACACTCGTGTACTGTGCAATGCCAGTGCATGTTAATGAACCCCATGTGGTCGAAAATTCTGCAGCCCTTCACTACGGCATCACTCATAGCCCCAGCCGCTTTGAAACGTTAAACTCCATAAACCAAACCTATTTTATGAAGAACATGTAGGTTACGAAAATTACGCTAGTTGTAACCCTCATAACTTTCACCCCAGTAGGGAGTATGTATCATGCGCGTGCAATGGTAGCCATTTAAGGTGAGCCGAACCCAGTGTCTGCTCCTTCAATAATGTGTGTGTAGCTCTGTTCAGGGCTGTTCCCTCTTGGCAGAGGTGTCCTTCTTAGCTTCTCTTGAGTTACCCACGCACTGGGCTCTAGCTCAAGGCAAGGTGCTTGGCCAGGGTGCCACGATGGCCACACCTGACGTCTCTTCCCGGTTGCTCGTGTACACCGGCTGAGGCCGCCTTTCATCAGCGCTCTGCACCACACCAAACTAGCTTGACTCACAGTGGTCACTGAGCTGCTCACAAAAGTTGTACAGCACACAAGCAGCACGGATCACATAACTTATGTTGTGGATGTCTCAATAAAGGCCTTCAGCACCATTCTAAAGCGCGCCTTGACACGTCCAAAAGCATTTTCGACAGCACGTCTGGCACTCGGCAGCCAGTAGTTAAATGTCTGAGGGGGACCCAGAGGCACCTGCAGGGGTACAGCTTCATCAGGTGCGTCTGCAAGGGGAAAGCTTGAACACCAAGAAGAATTGTGCCAACTCCCACACCTTCAATGAGCTATGTTTCTTGTCGGAACCACTCACTAGCTAGAGTAGCTGGCAGTCGAGGCTTCTGAAACAGTGCCGGGTCATTGTTCCTACCAGGGCTGCCAACATTCGTGCATAGGAACCTGTATGTGTGGTCGACGACAGCAAGTAGAGCGACACTGTACCACCCCTTATGATTGTATTATTCAGCACCTTCTTGCTTTGGGTGGGGGGGGGGGGACACCTCGATATGACAGCCATCCACTGCACCGACACCTTGAGAGAAACCACAGACTGCTGTGAATTTGCACATGTGCTCGCAAACCTCTGGTGGTGTTGGGAAATGCTCAAATCGTGCTTCCAACTACTCCACTACCACGCCGCAAAATTCGTGAAATATTAAATTAACGCAGTGACTGCTGGGAATTTACACATGTGCTCGTTAAGTTCAGCTGGTGTTGGGAAATGCTCAAATCGTGCTTCCAACTACTCCACTACCACGCCGCAATATTCGTGAAATATTAAATTAACGCAGTGACTGCTGTGAATTTACACATGTGCTCGTGAAGCACAGCTGGTGTTGGGAAATGAACAAATCGTGCTTCCAACTGCTCCCCAACCATGCTGCAAAATTCGTGAAATATTATATTAACTAACGCAGTGCTCACGCCAAACAAATTGGCACCAGTCTGCTCTTCTGGTGATGTTGTGAGGCGGTACAAGCCGATCGCCACGCGTTTCTCCGGCGGAATCGCTTTCCGCATGTTGGTATCTTCCAGGCTTATGCTTCCACAAACAGCCGCCATGTACCGAAATGTGCTGCGGTTGATCCGAAAGTTTTCTCGGAGTCCGCTGTCCGGAATGTGCGGAAGCGTGGTCTCGTACCACGAGTCTGGGCGCGGGTACGCCGACAGATTTCGCTTACGGACGGACAGGTGCGCCGCCGCCAACAAAAAGAGCTTCTGCCGACCCCGGTGTCGCTTCCTCGTCTCTTCAAGCATGACAAATTCAGCGATCAGCGCCAGCATCTGTACGCGCAGGCGTTGTAGCGCTGCCTGATGCGCCACGAACTCAGCCCAAAATTGAGCGTCGCCCTCGTTCACGACAGGCCTGCTGAGGGCCAACATAGGCTTGACACACAAGACGTCCGAAGGATCTTAACTACACAAGCACAGCACGCACTGTGAAAGAAAAGCCACGAAAATAAACAACGATAGCAGTGAGCAGTGATGCGTCGCAGCGAGCAGACACGGGGTAAAGAGGCTTAAGTAGCCAAAGTAGAACGCACAGTCGGCTACGAAGTCGACTGTGATCATAGTTTTGAACTTCTTTTAAGATATCGGCTAACGACAGCCACAAGCACAAAGAAAAAAGTTTTTAAGCAGGCCTCAACACAAGAAAGAACGTTTTTCCTCTTATGTGGTCTTTCCAACGTAGCCCTGTTTAATGATACGCCTCAGTGGGCGACGTTTTAGCTTCAATGAGGCGAGTATCACATGATCTGTTTCATCGCACTAACCGAGATGGCTAAAATGTGTATAAGCGCGGCTAACTGCAGTTAACTCTAACCGCGGTTGAACGCCTTAACTGCAGTTAAGCTTAACCACGGTTAAGGCTGCCCGTGTAAAGAGTGTAATATACGGCATCCTTGCAGAATGTCACAAAAGGAACCTGTTGCATATTTTTGCAGTGTGCAAGTACTCCAACAGACACATTAACTCGCTTACAAAGCATAGAAAGGCGATGCGGGCCAGAGAAATACGCCTCTGCTCCTGCCTTTTTCCCTATTTTATCGAGGTAGTGGGAAACTTAGTGGATAGATGGAATAACGTCCAGATTCTTGTTTTGAACCATAGCATTGTTCGAGGTGACGTTCTTTCCATACGTGGCCTTTGTGCCACATATGATACCAGTAAAACCGGGTACACAGAATCAACTAGTCTCTTAACATGGCTTGAGCAAATTCCCTCAAGGCTCTGTTCACAGGATTTGAGTAAGCCGTCGTCGAGTAAACATTGTACAAATGCACAAAATCATTGCGCAAGACTGCCTTGTTGGCCTTTGGCTCGAAATTCAGCAAACATGCTTTGGCTAAAAGAGCAGCTTTCGTTACAGGAAGAGAACGCATCATTTTCGGGAAATTAATTTGTTATAACAAGAGAAGATAGGGACTGTAAAAGGGCTGAAGTCTTGTGTGCTTCGGCCATGTAGACGTCGTCCCGACAGTCTAACAGAATTAGGTAGCCACCTACCACCTGACAACTTTCAGCACAAGTAAACTTTCAAGTTTTTCGTTAAGTGCTCTATGAAGCATAGCCATGTAGAGATCCACTAAGAATAAAAGCGATGCATGACCCTATGCGGATGCCCTGTTACTGGTTGAAAAGAGGTCTGTTCCACTCGCAATAGGCCGATGTAATCTAGGAAGGTAGAAGTCCCAATAAACAACCGAGAAAGAAACCGCAGAATATCTTGAACAGCGAAACTTCCATTCCTGTCGTTACATTCACTAACGCATAGGAGAAGAGCATCATGCGGCAGTGAATAACTTAGGTCCTTCACGTCAACAGAGAAAACTGGGAAGGCTCTGCTCTTAAGCTGCTAAAAGAATTTATTTGTGGCCTTTGAATTCCTCACCAGAAACGGGAGATCTCCTGGGAGAAAAATGAGTTCAACACAAAAAAAAAGCGAGCAAAAGTTGAAAACATCCACAAATTTCCTCGCCCAGCAAGACACCATGCTACATGTCATTTCTAATACAACGGGTACTTTCTTTTCGTTCTCCGTCAATATCGTTCCGCCTTGTTCCTGCCATTGCCGCTGCCAACTGCAAGGCCGGGATCCTTGGATTCTACGTCCCACACAACACGTTACTTCTGGAATTTCTGAGCTTTTTCGGCAGGGTTCGATCCAAGTCCGGCCAAGAGAACCGGATTTGCAATGCTCTCTGCGTTCCGAATGGGGATTAAGTCCAACGTTGGAAACACCTGCTTCTGCATGCTGCCCCATTAATCAGTAGCTCTTGGACTACGTGGCGCATATTTTCGTGCATAAATGACAGAACCTCCAAATTTTTAGGTGGCGGAGGGTGCTCTAGGGCCTTCGGGCACTTGTTGCGAAGAATCAAGCACCAACCAGCAATAACATTTATCTCCTCGGGGGCGACAACAACTGTGCCAAGGAAATCAAACATTTCCTACAGAAAGGACCCAAGTTCACCGCTTAACCAGGACCATCTACTCCGAATTGGTCACCATGTTAAGACAAGTATCAAAGTCAGCCGCTGTTATTCAACTGGAATGTTCCGTCTCTGATGATGTCGACTTGCTTAACCCCCGTATAGAGTCAAGGCCAAAACCCCTCTCTTGGAAACAATGCAGCTTACTAGAGGAACGATCTCCTGTCCCTGTTAACCGCATGCTAAAGAAGAATGATTCGTAATTCTGCTGAAGGATGGGTACTTCACGAAAACATCAGCAGCAATTGAATCCTGTCTCAAAAATGCAGCAAGATAGCTTTGCAAAAAGTGAAAGAAACGCAAACAAGTTGCCAACTGTTAAACTTGAATGAGCTGTCCCGCTCGATGATGAACAGAGAAACGGTGCCTCTTCAGAGTTTTCACAGCAAAGACGCATAAACACGAGTACCCACTGGCGCAATCACGTAAGAGAACGACATGTGAAAAACATTTGTCCCTAGCCTTTTCGAGTAAAACTTGTCTTTCTTGCAGAACAGCACTCGCTTTTAGTGGCGAATTTCAAGGTCGCCAATCAGGTCTTGGGAAACACAAGAGCAGTGCCTTCCAAGATTTCTCTCTGGTGACGTGTGAGACTTATTCAGTAACACATGATTACCTTTGCCGCAGTGATAATTATTTTATTGAGAAGCATCAAGGTGTCGTATTTTAAAACATCTGCGCTTGCTCTGTTGGTGGACGTTTGCCGCTTTTATCCGCCTATCTTAGATCCACCTGTACTAAGTGGAACGGATCTTTTTTTTCCTCGAGAAACTGGGCATCTGGATACGGGTCTCGCATCCCCCAATCTTTAATGACCTCTACGTGGCTATGCTCGATAGAGGACTTTACGAAAAACTTGAAAATTTACGTCTGCTAAAAGTTTTTAGGTACATAGATGAGTGCTTACGTTTACGTTTAACTACAGCTCACTCGAATCCTATTAGCAATCTTTAGAGAAGGTTCTCAAACAAAGTTCAAAGACTACTTAATGCTGGGTACTCAGATTTTTTACTCTCTTCTGCGGCGGAAAGTATGGTAAATACCACGCATGGCAAGAACGTCACCTCGAACAATGTTAGGCTTCGAGACAAGAATCTGGCCATTATTCCATTTATCCACCAGGTCTCCCGTATTTTCCAAAACGGGTAAAAGGGCAGGAGTATATATTGTTTGCTCTGCCCCTCACGCCTTTCTAGACTGAGTCAGCGAGTTACTGGATCTGGTGAAATACTTCCAGAATGCAAAACTAAACATGAGGAGGTTTTTGTGGCATGCTCCTTGGGCGTTGCATATACCATTTCCTAACCATGAAGCGTAAAATATATAGGGCAGGCCGGCAGATGTATCAACAAGAGGTTGCTGGAACATAACGCTAATGAAAATGACAAAAAGTCAGGATACTTGGCCATTCATTGTCGAGACTGCAATCTATGCCGATGCTTCTCTGCGAACTTCTACGAAACAAATTCTGGAAAAACGCCGTCGTCAACTCATCGTTGAAATAATAGAAGCAGCCACCATAGGTAGGCTAAAATACGTGTGCGTTAGCACTCTATCAGCGGCGCTGTTGAAAAAAGAGATCTCGTTCCGCTCGTCGTCGAATTATATTCATTCACCTAAGGTTTTACCTGTGGTTCGTTTTTTAGCCCCATTTTTATTACTTCAGCCAATTTATTATGGCTTTAATGCCACCCTTTTTCGTGTTGGTTTTAACGCCATACTTAATGCCATCCTATATGCGTCTTAGCGGCGTTTTTTGCTCATGGCAGTTCCGGAATTCATTTCCATTTTATCAACTGGATGCATGTCGCGTTTTAATGCGAAAGCTTAACAGGCCACGATCTTGCGATTTCGCTGTGGCGTGCTCCGAGGTGGCACAGAGACAGACCTTGAGCCGTCGCCTAGCAACCGCCGCGTCTGGGCGGACGCCGCGCGCTCGCCGCGCCATCTGGCATGACGTAGCACCGCATGCCTCGCCGCGGAGCCGCCCTTACCCTTCCCCGCTTAGCCGCTAACCAACGTATTCGGTGGCAGCATCTGTGGGAGCCACTGAAACCCCCGCGCACTCACTGAATAAAAGAAAAGAGCTGTGCCGAGTCTGGGAGTCGAGCCAGAGCCTTTGACGTTTTGAGGCGGAGACGCTGCCACCCTGCCACCCCGCCACGACGGCTCAAGGTTTAACCATGAATAAAGGCGCATCTAGTGAATGCACTCTTCCGTTCCAGACATCCCCGCGCTTTCGCTACGTATATCCTGGCCTAACAAAGCTAGGCCATCAGCATTTTTTTTTGTAATTTGATACATTTGTAGCCCTTTATCACATACATACATACATACATACATACATACATACATACATACATACATACATACATACATACATACATACATACATACATACATACATACATACATACATACATACATACATACATACATACATACATACATACATACATACATACATACATGCACACGTACATAGCTGCTAGGTTGTATTTTGCCTTGATTTTCTTGCTCTTTTTAGCTTCGAATCAGTCGTCTATATTTTTGTCGTGGTTTTTGCAGCGTTCAATTTTGGACTCCCATCACTATTTTACCTGATTTTGGATTTTTGCACTGTAGATCTTTTTAATGTTTCCTCTTCTGCCCACCTCTCTGCATCTTTTTTTTATAATTATTTTCTGCTTTGCCTGTCGTCTCACTTCTCGTCTTTGTGATAAGTCCAGAAAGGGTGGTGACTCACGCGTTTCTTGCATTGTTCAAAGCTTTGAGTAGCGCACCGCATGCTCATATAACTCTTGATAATTTTAGTGCGAAAGAACTACTTGACGGGACGAAACACAACCAACAATCATGGGGTGTCACTGATTTGAGGCTGCAGAAATGAAATGAATATTGAAGCGACCGGGTCGTGAATACATGCCGGCGCGAACAAGTCAATTCGTTGGCAACTGCATGACACCGCTATGCCACCACCTGCAGCCGATCACGCCTCTTGTTGTTGTCTATGAAGGAATGGCACATGCCAACCGTGAAGGAAGGGCCCGCGGTTTTGGTGTAAGTTAAGCTGCAACACTCTCGCGCTGTGCGTTACACAACGTAGTCTTCGTCAACTTCAATTTGTGGCACGAGCAGAGCAGATAAGCTTAACCTTGAACAGAGCTTAGCCTGATTCTAATATCGCCGCCACACATGCCGAGGACCAAGCAAAGCAACATCTCGAGCCAATCAGGCAAAACACATACTTTTGAACGTCAGCTCGGTTTAATTACCTTAAAGCCCTACCACGTTTTTGTTGTCAACTTTCACTCAAAGAATAATTTGCGCGGCTGGGCGATTGCCGGAATAAAGTTGTTAGTTCACGGCATGTCCATTCTCTGCCATCCTTCGCCTGCCAGCACTGGATGACTTGCATATGCCTGCAAACCAACTAGCCCAGGAAAACATTTTGCTTAAATTAAGAAAAAAATCCAGTTTTTCAGACGCTCTTTAAGCTCGGCTCGTTGTGTCGAGCGAAACATAACGCTAATACATGTGCTGTACTCACGCAATATGGCGTCACATTTACAATCTACAGGCACCAACACAGGGACTCAATTTTCACCACAGGTCGCTACTCAGAAGAACATTGTTTGCGCCGACGAAATTCGTCTAACGTCACTCATCTAACGAACCGACTTATTAAACCTGCTCAGGTACAATTGAGAAATTCGTTTTCAGGTTTTGGCACAACAGTGCTCATGAAATAAAGTTTCTGTAAGTCTTCACAATAAAGATAAAAGTGCCGTTTCCGGGAACTCATTCGGCTCTAGCTAAAGAGAAAAAGGAAGTATCATCTTCGAGAAGGCGAAGTTTTTCTATGACTCTAGTTATGAGGCTAATGAATGGAAATGGACCTTACGTGCCGATAAAAGGAGTTAATCTGGAGAAAAGTATGTGTGGTTGTTTTCAAAGTGCGTGCAGTGAGCTGCAGTTAGGACCCACTTCTTAGCAATTATTGTTCCGCTGCAGAACATCTGTAAATGAAGAAAAGAAATAGAAGCGTGAATTTCATAAATGTAACCTTTGACAGCGCTTATCACTCTATAGAAGCGAGGTTTGAGCAATCACGCGTTCTTGACAATTTCGAACCGGAAGCGATATTCCATACATGAATCTGAAATTTCAGGCAAACAAAATAAACGGGCTAACCTTGTGCAATGAAATTATTGAATGAAAGCAGTGTTTTCGCAGAGTAAGCCAGTAATTATGCTACGTAGTCAATGACACAATAACATTTGCCTAATTGTTAAGGTGCGAAGTAGAAAAGGGAATAACCACCTTAGGTGATAAAGTTTCGAAAAACTCGGTGATGCATACTTAAAATCAGGCTGTAAAGACTCCGGATAAACATATCTTCTTCAGCAGAACACTGAGAGTGAATTCCTGAAATCATAGACTGCAGAACATCTAGAACTGTTGCTACGGCAAATATGCATTTATCGGTGCTGTACAGTACTTACGCAGATAAACGAATGCGTAATCCGAAGCCACTGTTTTCTGAGTGATATCTTTTGTTTATTGACTCTCTGTAACTGTTTGGAATGATACACTCAGCAGCCAGTATTTAAACATACAATTTACGCTTTGATTTTAGTGGCGGTTTAGGGAAAATGCTTCAAGAGGAGGGCGCGGTGAAATTCAAAAAGCTAAAGATTGCCCAGCAGGACCCTGTGTGTATGTCATTATACATGATGCACAGGCTGAGCCAATGAATTTAACAGTGACTTACCATCATGGGAAGCTGGATTTTAACCGTCCACGGCCATGAACTGACTGCTTTTACTCCGCCAGATATGCGGACCACAGCCGCGTCCTCTCCATTTCGTCCTGCGTACTTGTCGTCGCTGTTGCTTATGCCGCACACACTGTAGTCTGCGAAAAAGATCGTGTGTCCAAGTAGGTTCAGCACTAGTGATTGTTTGTAATGCAAATAAAAGAAAAGATTTTCTTTTAGTGAATGCAGAGACGATTTAGTTGGTGGATCAAAACAGCGCAGTGGTGACGCAGACGAGTTGCGCTACTTAACAAAGAATAGCACAATATCATGGTAGATCATTTCAGCAGTTGTTGAAAAATATTCCATAACGCGCTGATTTTAAAATGCTACAAAATTGGTAACAAGTAACGGGCAACTGGCCCGCCGCGGTGACTTAGTGGTCAGGGCGTTCGCATACAAGGCCGCAGCTCACAGGTTCGAGTCCTCCCGCGGCGGCCGCGGGTCAGTGCAGGCGAAATGCAAAAGCGCCCTTCTGCTGTGCGATGTCAGTGGACGATAAAGCTTCCCAGACGGTCGACATACTTCCAGAAGCTTCCACTGCGGCACCTCTCTCTCTCTCTTTTTTCTTTCACTCCAACCTTCTTCCCTTCTCTTCCGGCGACGTTCGCGTATCCCCCGAGATATGAGACAATTACTGCGTCATTTCGTTTTGTCCAAAAACCTATTTTCTAATTTGTAACGTGCAAAATTAAAAAAAATGTCACCAAATCACATCAAAATAAAACTGTGTAAGGCGCGCCTTAGTTCTTTACCAGTCCTTAAAACTATCACAGTACTAAACAAGATTTCTAAGCATTTTATAGTTTATTTCTGCTGCTGCTCGAGATTGAAGATTTAACAAGAGACACCTCTTTACACTATGTGCTGACTGCGCGATACCATTAGGTGCTCTTGATTTTACATCGTTAATACTCATCATTTTATGCTTGTGTTTGCGGACCCCTGCACGTCCGACTGCACACAACCACCAGAGTTCGTCTAGGTTGTGGTCAGATGTTTACTCTAAGCTGTTTAGAGGTAGTGACCCGAACGTAGTGAAAATATTTCGAAAAAATATTTCATGCTTCTGGTCTTGGGCTGTCACTCACCTCCAGCTGATGGGCGAGTTTTGCCGATGAGGCTTTTAATGTTGTTGCATTTTAAAACATTTTTTTTGTTGCTGCAGCGCGTCCAGCCAACTTTATTCCTTGTCCTTTGTGTACCCTTAGCGCTGCTTCCCAAATGCGAAATCTAAGCGTGATGGACGCATCAGCCAGGAGAGATCGAAATAATCTATGAAGGAATTCCTGTGCAATTGATATGCGTAGTGAGCGCTACCCTAACACGTTGGCTCATTGTGGCTCAATATAGAAGCGCCTCTCAAACATGTTCGCCATATCAACGACCATCCACACTACCTAGTAAACGGGCTCGCCACCATAGCTGCCTAACATTACCTAGCTCGATGAAATCAATGGAATCATTTCTTATCTTCTAACATTACTCGTTTATGCACCTCCGCGCATATTTATTACTCTTTCTTTAACTCAACGCATTTTTGCATTATTTTATAATTTTCCGCATCGGTGATTTTAGCATTTCTCTCCTCAATTTCCAACACCAAGACAAGTACCAAGTAGGCGATTTTATACGCCGGATTAAAATTCCGTTTTCATGACAGGGTTTCCTTTTCTCTCTCAATTACGGAAGGTTGCGAGCCTTGAGTTTGCAGAACCAGCTAGGCATGTTGCCCAAAAACCTGTTTCAATTAGTGTCCCAACGAACACTTGCTTTAGAAGCCGCTTAATAATTATTAAAAAGAACGTCCAGCCCGCATCACACGCCTGTTGCACAAAAGAGAGCATATTAATTAGGCATTATCTTACAGCTCAAAAATCGATTTTGCGGAAAGGAAACACGCAGTAACTGTCTCACATCTCAGTTGACAAGTCAAATGCGCCCTCAGCAACGAGTGAATAGGTAGGGAAAGAAGAAATAGAGGAAAATGCGCTCTAATAGGGGACTGCAGAATATTTTCTACACCCTGTGGTTCTTTAACGTGCACTGCGAGCGTGAAAGGTTTCATTAACATGTATCATTTTTGCTCACAGCGCAAGAAGAACGGAACACGAGACGAAAGACTGACACAAACAAGCGCTATGAACGGGTTTTGTATTGAAGAACAAAATGCGTATTTATACAGACAATGAAAGACTTATCAAGACCACAAAAGATAACTGGAATGCACATGAAAATTCGGATAACTCAATCCGCTCCCGGATAATTCAATGGAAGGGCTGCTGATACACATCGTACCCTTGTGTTGATTATAGAAAGCCTCCATTACCTCTCGTGTTAGTTTATCGCTGTGTCGGAACAGGATGCTCGTGCTCTTATAATAAGACACGCATTTGCTCTCCTTACATCGAGAAGTCGACTGGGTAAGAGGGTCACATTTTGCTCTCCTTTCTGCGTAATCTTCCTCATGCTTGCATTGGCATTTCCTCCAGTGGCGCCTGAGTCGAAAATGGGATCATTTTATCTTGTGTTCTTATGCGCCATTAGACGTTTCTTGACACACCTGCCAGTATGGCCAATGCACATGGCACCGCATGAGAAGGGGCCTGATATACCGCCTCCACCTCGCAAGGTGGGGTGGTATGTCATGCGGTGCCATGTACATTGGCTAGACTGGCAGGTGTGTCAAGAAACGTCTAATGGATCATAAGAACACAAGATAAAATGATCCCATTTTCGACTCAGGCGCCCACTGGAGGAAATGCCAATGCAAGCATGAGAATGATTATTCAGAAAGGAGAGCAAAAGGTGACCCTCTTACCCAGTCGACTTCTCGATGCAAGGAGTGCAAATACGTGCCTTATTATAAGAGCACTAGCATCCTCTTCCGACACAGCGATAAACTAACACAAGAGGTAATGGAGGCTTTCTATAATCAACACAAAAGTACGATGTGTATCAGCAGCCCTTCCATAGCATTATCCGAGAGGAAATTGAGTTATCTGACATCCCACGTGCCTTCCAGATAAATATTGTTGTCTTGATAAGTCTTTCATTGTATATATACGCCTTTCGTTCTTCCATAAAAAACAGTGGATAGTCAGTGCTTGTTTGTGGAGCATTTCGTCTCGTGTCCAGTTTTCGTTGCGTTGTGAGCAAAATTGATGAATACTTACAACTCGCCCGAATTTCCGCCTTGCTGAACGTCATTCATATGGCATTCAACGCCATATTAATGCATCAAAACTGCAATCCGCCAAACGTGTTGTTTAGATCCAAGGTTCACGTTACAATCGTTCCGCTTATTTTCGGAAACACTTCGCCTGTGCACTCATATTGTTATGAGAGTTAGTTCAGCGGCAGGCGCGACAGGTAGCAGACAGAAGGCACACCAAAACCAAGTCACCTAAGCACGATCTGCAACGTCCTCGTCAACTGCACAGCGGCAGAACGTCGTCTTCGCTTCGCGACTGTGCACCGTACCGCTACCGCCCTGTGCCCCGCGAAAGGAAGCACACTTGCTGGGCATCCAAAGGTGCTGGATTTGAGTGGTGGGGTTTAAGAAGGACAGCGTGCGCAAGCTATGTGGAGAGGGCTGCGATTTGGGGTGCAGGGCATGAGTTCGTAGGTCACATTGCTCAGTTGTCTCAAGACGCGGTAAGGACTCACGTAACGAGGCATTAGCTTTTCACACTGGCCCACACGGCGTGCAGGGGGCGAATGAGTATGATTGAGCCGAGAGAGTAGTAAAAGTACTGATAAAGGTCGTAACGACGTTTTTGAGCGGTCTGAGAAGCGTCGAGACTATCCCGAGTGATTTGGCAGGCGCCGTCAGCACGAGAAACGGCAACGGCGTCACAAGCGTAACTGCTTGTAGAAGGGTCATGAGGCAGTAAGCTGTCAAAGGGCCACAAAGGGTTGCGTCCAAAGAGCAGGTAGAAAGGGGGAGGAGGAGAAGCACTTTAATGGAACAGGAGACGTCTGCCTGGTAGAAAGGGGGGGGGGGGGGTATCCGGCGGTATCATGGCGTGAGGAATCGTAGGCGAACGTCCCGAAAGGTAAAGTGACTTCCCACTCACGATGGTGATCTCAGACATACATAGCATTTCCGCCAGGGTGCGGTTAAGGCGCTCAGTGAGGGTGTTTGTTTGGGAATGGTAGGCCGTCGTGAACGTGTGACGGGTGGAGCATGAGCACAAGAGGTCGTGGACCACTTCAGAAAGTAAGCAGGAGCCTCGCAGGTGGTGAGGACCACCATAAAGCAAGACGACGTCATGGAGAAGAATTTCGGCGACATCGGAGGCACAGCTGGTCGAGATAGCGCGCGTTAAGTGTACCGGGTAGAATAATCAGTCGCAGCGGTAATCCGTATATTCCCAAATGTTCTTGTGGAAAACGGCGCAAAAAGATCGAGATGAACACAGAAAAATGGATCAGTCGAAATGTCGTTGGGATGAAGCCGGCCACTAGGCAGAAGCGGGGACGTTTTCCAGCACTAACATCGACCGCCAGCAGCAACGTAACCTCGCACAGAGTGTGGTAAAGGCCAGGCCAAAAGAACCGCCGGCGCATGCTGTCGTACATGAGTAACGCGGCGAGGTGCTCTCTAGAAGGAGCGGCGTGAAGTTGGGCAAGGACTGTGGGGCGCAGATGGGTCGGGAGGACGATCAGGAGGTCGGCGCCATCAATGTGCATATTGGGACGATAGAGAGTATCGTGGTGAAGTACGAACAAGCTCGGAGCAGGATTATAAGGGTCGCTTCGGAGGCGGTCAGGCGGTCAATTATGAGGCGCAGAGATGGGTCACGGCACTGCTCGTCGCCGATGTGTAGAAAGTCCCAGACAGACAAAACAATCGTCGGTATCATGGCTGTGGGAATCAGGAGGATCGACAGGATGGCGGGACAAACAGTCAGCATCTTGAAGCAACTGGCCGGACTTGGAGAAAGACAGTAAATGTGTAATCCGGCAACCACAAGGACCGTCGTCAGACAGACGGCCTGTAGGGTCTGTCGAGAGGAGAGCCAACACAAGGCATGGTGGTCATTAAAGGGGCCTCGAAACACATTTTCAGTGCATTGTTTTGCCTGTTGGTTGCATAGAATGAGTTATAGTTATGCTATTAGCATCGGTCGTACTGCGTATAGTATGGTTTTTAGTAGAATTAGCTCGCAAAAACAAATTCGCGGCGCTGACGGTGTCGCCATATGATGGCGGTTTTTAGCAGCGGATATGACATCACTTAGTTGGTGTTTGATGATTGGACAAAGAGTAAATATACTGAAAATTGTGTTAATTACTAGAGATATGTTTTGTCAAGTTTTTGTGTTTTATATTACCATAACAAAACCACCTTGTTTGGCCTAGATAAAAGCACTGTAGAGCAAGTAAAACAAAAATAGACCACCAGAGGCTCTGGCTACTTTTTGCATCGGACTTTGCGCCTCTCTGTAAACATCTTACGACCTTGCATTCAACACTTATGGCTACTCTCTATGTATCTGAGAGCAATTTTGCGGCATCGATCCGATCGAGCCATTGAACTCTATCTATAAGCGTTCTTTTCGGTCCCAAAGAAGGATGCGCGCGTTTCACGTTTAGCAGGGAGTGCGCATCGTCAGCTTGTGGAGCATCACCGGACGGCCAGATGGCGCCACGTTCCCGTCATCAGCGCGTGCTCCTTGCTTGCCGGGACCAACCTGCGCGCTAGGAGCTACGGGCGATGGTTGGCGGTAAGCAGTAACGGTACGCGCTATGCTAAATGTTTCTGATATCTTGCGCAGGCTGTCTCACCGTCGCAGTATCTGGCGCTCGAGTTCGGATTCATAAGTAAGGGAACGTTAATGATCAGTGTTTCCTTCTGCACCATCGGCGTGACGATGAAGCATCGCTGGGTAAGCTGGGCGTTCACATGGTTGTTGTAACCATGCAACCGGCGCTGCCAGCTTCGGCATGAACGAGTTACAGAGAACAGGCAACCATGGAGTGAAAACTTCCGCTACGTGACCAGATAGGCTATTTTGATTGGTCTCACTAAGTATCGTCATTGCGAGAGTGAAATGGAAATGGAAAGTTGCGCGAAGATCGAGTTGAGGGCAGCATTTTGTTTGCTTGTATTATGAAATTTCTTCATTGAATAACTCCAGTTCCTATGCATCGATTCTCGTAATCCTTTTTGAGTCAGCATCAGTGTGACAAAGAATCCATCTGAAGTGTAACCGGCATCCTTTTCGAGAGGTGTTTCAAGCCCCTTTAATATGCAGAAGGGCTTCCCGAACAAATAAGGGCGGAATTCCTCGTAAAAAACAACATTGGACCCAGTTGGATATTCCAATCGGAATTTCCTATTGATTCCAGCTGAACTTTCGAATTGGAACGAATTGCGTCCAGTTGTGTTTTTATCCACGTTACCAATTGGACCCAAGAGGACCAACCAATTTGATCCATTAAGCCAGGCAGTTATCTCATCCAGAAAATATTGCCAAAATAGAACTCACAATTAATTTTCGCAAAATACGCAGTGTGAGCAATATTTATACGATTTAACATATTATTAATGTGCAGAAGGAAAACTGATTTGTGAGGGTGCCAAACAAGATTTTTACTTCCGAACTTAAATTAGAATACTTTTCTGAAAATCGAGACCAACATACACGCATGCATCCCACACGAGAAACAGTACACATTCAGGCTCTAGTAGAATATAATAGGTCCTGAGAACATGTACACCCAGAGAAAGCACTTCTGCTCCAACTTAGATACAGAAGTGCTTGCTGTTGGGCTAGTTGGTTCATCATAAATTTGAATGGCGCAAGGGAACGAACACAGGAAGACACAGAGACAGAAAGAGCGCCTACTACCAACTGACTTTATTGCGGAAAACTCCACTTTTATATTCCAGTACATTATCACAACCAGTGCGTTATCATAGCCAGGACAAGCTTACAAGAAAAAATATATGTAAATAAAAAGATTACATTTACGCATAAAAGCCAGAGAATTGCTACTCACAGAACAAGGCATGAAAAATTTACTGACATGATAGCAAGATTAAATGACAAGATCTACACATGACCATCTAAAAAATCCAGTTCCTGCACGCTGAGTTTGACCGACGAAGTGCTTGTGCACGTGGGCCCACCTTTCTCTATGTGAAATGCTTCTATAACTTCCCTTTCAACTCTCTCTCTGCCTCTACCGATAAACTTTGCCTCTTCCAGCACCGGTCCGCAATCTTGGCAATCTCTGCAGTGATCAGCAAGGTTTCCCCTTTAATTGTTCTTTATGGTCCGTTTATGGTCAATCGCTCTCTGTGTCTTCCTGTGTTCGTTCCCTTGCGCCATTCAACTTTATAACTTAGACACCTCGTTTACGAGGCTCTCATCCTGCGGCCAGCGACGCTTGTCCACTGAGCGCAGTTATTTAATTCTGACCGCAGTTGTGGTGGAGACGATGAACGTAATTTAGTAGGTGAACCTGCTGACAGCTGTTATTATAAGAACCAGAGTAGCCCTGCCTTGTTTTCCAAATATGCAAACAAACATAAGAATACACTTGGTGCAGCTGGGAAGATCATTTCGATGCAATGGGTAACACAAATTGGGCTCATCAGTTGGAATCTCTGCTGTCCAATGGGATAACCCATTTGGACTATCCAAATGGAACACCATTCCAATTGGAACCAGTTGAAAACTGAACTGCTCCATTGCAACCATTTGGAACCAGTTGAAAATCGAAGAGGTTCCAGTGTTTTTTTTTTTTACTGGGTTTCGTTAACGCCCGAACAAGCGCAAGGCACTCCCGTTCAGTAATGCTGTAGTTACGTTCAGAAGGAGTGCCACCTTTTCGCACACTTATGAGTGCACTCCCAGACACCCTTAGACATGTGAAGTAGCTGTCTCAAAATAAATGCCCTTGACTCATCTTGGCAAGCTCGGCCAGAAACCAGCTACCAACTAACAAAGGGGGTGGCCGTTTGGTGCCAAGCTTTCGCCGGTCGCAAGCCAGAGAATGGGTCGGAGCCAAAGGTTCAAAGATAAAACAAAGTTTATACAGTAAAGAGACTATAGAGAAGATTTCAGAATCACTCCTACGAGCGCATACAGAGTGATTTAAAGTAACTCGTGCAAAGTAACACCGGAAAGAGATTACAATACAACAACAAAATTTGCACCTAAAGTGGGCTAAATCAGGAGAGACAAGCAAACCAAACCCAATTCGTTCACCGGGCACTGCGACAGCCCGAGGACCTGAGGAACACGGCGAAGACATCCCGCAGACTGGTGCACGCTGCCTCGTTGGTCCCTGTCTGGGCGAGTGGTGTTCTCCAAGGAGTCGAGCGGGCGCGCTTCTCTGAAGCTTGAACGGAGGCTCGGGCTGGCAGGCAGCGCTCAACGTCCTTCATTTACAGGCGCGCTCCGGGTCTTTTTGTTCTTCGCGCCAAGGCAGCCGCCCGCAAACATACAGTATCAACTCCACAGTTTCCTTCTCGCGCCGGGTGCGCGTCCGCATTGGTCAGGCGCGGAAACTGGTTTTCGCAACCTTCCGGGGGGCCCTCTCGCTATAGTGCCTAGAATATACTCGCTGGTGTGCTCAGCGCGCGCCCCGCACTATGCGAGAGGGTGGCTCCTTCCGTGATGCCTGACCGCTACTGTCAATAGAGGGCGCTGCTCGTCGGGAGGGTGCCACAGTCGCAGCTCCGCTCGCTGCGCTGACTGGTCGCCGTCGGTTTTGGCGCGTGTATGAGATTTCCACGTGTTTGAGTGGTTGTTTTGCGGCCCTCCTACTTCTGTGCATGTCTTGTGGCTGCTCTGTCATCAAGCGCGAAGTTTCGTATGTTCGCGAAACAAATGCTAGTGGCGCAGCACGATGTCAAAGGCAAAGCGGCAGTGCAAGGAAAATACGAGTTTCGTGCCGCTTTGTCGGAGTGGTTACAATGCCGAAAATAACAGATGCGCACATAAGACCAAATATTTTTGAAAAGATGAAGGTTGACCTCGCATTTCAACCTTTTGGAGATAAGGTAATTAAGGGCTTTTCCTGCACCGCCGGCATGTGGAGACTATATACACTCGGGTGCAACCAACAGAAGACTTTGTCAAGCTAATCAATCGTTTGATACGAGTAATGACCTCCAGAGTAACCAACCGTGCACTTAAGCTAGGCAGCCCGTAGATGCGTTTCTTGGAAGACTTTTCAGGATATCGGGACAAGTGGGAAGAACATGCTAAACCAGCTGGAGGTAGTTTTTTATAGGAAAGTACAGCTTCTGGGTTAAGAGTGACAATAACGAGCACTCTAGGCTTGTACCAATGTGGGTTTGAAGTATATGTTAACATCCCGTTTAAGCCAAGACAAATTAGAAAACCTCTTTGGGATCATTACTCAATCGTCGGGATGTAACGATCACCCAACTGTCTCGCAGTTCTTGGTGACTGTCTATTTGATGACATTTTACAACCTTGCCAAGTCTCCACGAGGAGGCTACTGCTCCCAGGATGCCCAAGCACTGCTGAATCCAAGCGACACCAGTAAGACATCTGTTAAGAATGTTTTAGATTCTATGGACAGCTTAATGGACCGAGGAAGGGTCGATGAGGCCGAGGACGTAATTGACACCCTGGTTGCAGAAAGTGACCGTACAGGATACACAGAAAAGAAAAGCAACAGTGCCTACTTTACTATGTAGCGGGCTAGGTGGCGAGAACAATTATTGCAAAAACAGCTTGCCCCAGGTGTGCTGCTCACCTTTGCATAAGCAATGCTGAAGCAAGCGCAAATGCGAATGCATATTTCACTACCCACTTTGACAAAGGCGGGCTCATTTACAGAAGAAGGCTCTACGGGCAATACTCAACGTCGGTTCAGGTATAAAGACATGCGACTTATTCCGCCAGTTCAATGCCGTAAAGGTATCTGAAATGTATGATGTTAGGCTGGCTGAAAGATATAAGAAGGATCTAAGACAAAATGTGAATTACTTGCGTGACACGGCACACTTTTCGCTAAATGTACAAGTTTGCCCTAGCAGACACAGCGAACTTTGGTATATTCCAACATGCCGCAGAATATATGGTACATATAGCCTAGCAAATACGCTGCCGCGTCTTTTAAATAAGTTTCATGCTGCAAAAGTTGGTGTATCACGAGCATGCCGCAAATATATACAGGATGTATGTGTTACTTTTTAGATTTCACCATGCTTTCACTACTTCCTTATCTCTTTCGTTCCATAAAGTGTTGACCTGATTTGAATAAGCAATGACATGTTTTTCTCTGAAGTATATTTTTCTGTTGCTTTTTTACCATTATTTGTGTACGCTTCATTTCCTCATTGTCTTTTCTAATGATTTATGTGTATGTATGTCGCCTGCTGCCTTGCATAGTAGGGGCCGAGGGGCATGTCAAGCCACAATTTCTGGCTTTTTTCCCTCTACCTTCATCATGTATACATGGAAAATGAATTTAATTGAATTAAGTCAAGCCTTATCGAGTGTTGTAAATCTCATGGAAGATAGATTTACATCATTTTCGAGCAAGAACAAGTTGCACATGGAAAGCTTACCTGAGCTTGCCAGCCTTTTACATTCCCTAACGTTTCCAACTCTTGGTTGCCCCGAGCATCAGAAGCGAACACTGGCAGCTGTACTAAAGTTCTGTGTTCTATTGAGATTTGGATTTTTTGTCAAGGGTCTTAACAAGGAGCGAGACGGACATTGAGAGCTACTAAAACTTCTAAAGCTGTGCCACTGCAATTGAATACACGTTTTTCGAAGCTTGTGTTCGCCAAAAAGCATTACCCCCCACTCTCACTGGCCCCTTTGATTAAAAATGCTGTATTCGCTTCATTAAACCAAATCTGTGTTTTGTTAAACTTGAGTTTTTTTTTTAGTTTGGATTCCAACAACCGTTTGCGCTCGCATGTGCATTTATTTGGTTAGCGTGTGGTTCACGTACTCAGCTTTCAAGCTGTGGAAATCTGTACGAAGCAAGCTAAAACGTTACATTATTCCTAAGCAGCTGAAATAGATGTAAGACAAAGTATTAAATGGGAGCCGAAGCAACGCGCAGCACCCTTTCCAACTCTGAGCAGCGCGGCGCGAGACCGTCTCGCCCCGCTGCGCGCGCTCACCCTGCACCGTCCTAGGGTGCCTGGATGCGCGCCCTCGCCCCCGCTCCGTTCAGGGTGGGGACATTCTTTGAAGGACCTGTTGCCGCCTCGAGCGGTTTTCGTAGCCGCTGTCCGCCATTGCCTAGCCCACTCTCCGCGGAGCCAGCACGTGTGAACTTCGCGCGTCCGCCTGGCCGTGGTTTTCGGCACGGAATGCCTGGCTGCTGTGTGCCGTTGTGCACCAACCATTCTAGAAATGGCTGGAAGATGTATCACTTTCCGACAGAGCCGAAGAGAAGACTTCTGTGGATCGCAAAAGTCAAGCGTGATAAGTGGCAGCCGACGAAGGGATCATGCGTGTGCAATGTGAGTATTATGAGCTTCGCTTTTGTATTTAAAACTTACTGCCGTGCACGTAATAACCGTGCTCGGAGTCCATCATTTTGTAGTGTGCAATGGTGTGCTCAGAAGCAGTAGAAATACTGCCATGTGACACGAGCCAGTGTTCCATGCCTGCATCATCAAACTGTACGATGCCAGCATTTTTATATGGTTCTAAAACACATTAGACGTGAGCCCAGCGCTGAAAGAATTATGCGTTGATGCTCCCGGTTTCGCTCCTTTATAAAGGTATTACAAGCTTCACGCTTTTTTTTGTGGTTCTGACAATGCCTGCAGGCCCACTTTGAAGAGAACAACTTCGAGCAAAATCGTGCCGACGCCTGGAAAAAGCTGAAACCAAATGCTGTACCAACTGTGTTTCCCTTTCGCGGTAAGTACCGCCAATAATTCGTATCATCGTTGCATGCACCAAATACTCGCCTCTGCATTATTTTGAAGAACTTCACCGGCACTAATGCATTCGAGCTTGCAATCGCTTGCATAGATCTAATTACGACAACGGCCGTTCTTGTTTGTACCACCAACTTATTTTGTTTTGTTATTGCAGCTTTGCCCCAGAAAAGGAAGCCACCAAAAGAAAGGATGGGACCTCCGGTGCCATCTGGGGCATGTGAAGGAGAAAGCGTGCCGCCGAGTGAAGATGATGCTTCTGTAACAGCTGGAGTCTCATGGGATAAAAGCAAGGATCCAGCCTCGGGGTTACTGACCAGCAACATTGATCTGCCTCTAGAACAGGACTGCTGCCCAGAAGCAGGCAGCCTCAGCCATTCGCCAAGTGATGGAAGCAATACGCAACGAATGCAAGGTTGGTCCCCTGCTGCACTGTCTGGAGAAGATGATCTACAATCTGCTAATATCTCGCACGCAGAGCTAAATAAGCAACTCGCAGATATGAAGAGGAAGTACAATCAACTCCGTGACGCGCACAGCAAGGCAAATGCAACAATTCAATGCCTTAAAAAAAGGTGCAAAAGCTAGAGCGTAATTTAGAAAATCTTGGAAAGCACGTGAAATTCTTGAACAAATATCAAGTGGAAGCACTTTCTCGAAATAGCAACCAAGGCAACACATGGTCACCAAAAACAATCCGGCAAGCACTGCAGATAAAATTCTCATGCGGAACCTCGGGTTACGAAGCAAGCAGGAAACTCGGATACCCACTTCCATCCAATAGGACTCTTGCGCGTCGCCTCCAAGGCCTGAGTTTTACGCCGGGGATCCTAACTGAGGTGGTTGAATTGCTAAAGATGAAAGCAGAAGGCATGCAGGATGTCGAGAAAGACTGTGCCTTATTCCTCGATGAAATGGAGATCGCTCAAGGATATGAGCTCGATCGGGCTGGAGACGCTGTGTATGGGGGGAAAACCTTGCCTCTAAAGCCAGATGAGCCTGCTCGCCATGCCCTGGTATCCATGGTGGGCGGCCTAACTCAGATGGAAGCAAGTAATTGCATACCATTTCACTGGTAGTCACGTAGATGGTCCGACCCTCAAGGAGTGCGTTCTGCAGATTGTTGAACTTTGTGCCGACATTTCTCTGAGAATCCGCGTCGTGACTTCGGACATGGGAGCTTCAAACCGGGCGATGTGGCGAGATCTTGAATTTACGAGTCGCAGAAATTCTCGAACACTTTGCTCAATACCACATCCTTTCCTTGAAGGTAAAGAGCTATTTTTTACTGCGGACGCAGCACACGTGCTGAAGAATATCAGGGGCCAGCTTCTGAATTCATCTGTTTTTACTCTTAGTGATGCAACCGTATGTCAACATGGCTTGTCATCTAACGAAGTAAGAATGGGTCATGTACGCGCTGTAGTAGAGTACGACAGTGACAAAGAGCTAAAAGTCGCGCCAAAGCTCTCAGAGGCGCATGTTACTGGGGGCCACTTCACCAAAATGAAAGTGGGAGTAGCTGTGCAGTTCTTCAGGGAGGCTCCTGCCACAATCCGACATTTGTTGACGCATCAAATTCTGGGTCCAGAAGCGGAGACTACCGCATGGTTCCTCGAACTGGTATCTAAGTGGTACACAATTATGTCTTCACGACACCCGTCAACCGCTCTAAGCCTTGAAAACATGGAGAAATACCATTCAGCCATCGGCACACATATATTGGCGCTTGAAACCTTTCAAGGTATGAAAGCAGGTAGCACGCCTCAGTGGAAACCGTCTCAAGCAGGCCTCGTAATATAAACAACAGTCGTTGTTCGACTTCACGATACTCTCCTAAAGAGCGAAGGCTATAAGTTTTTTTTAACTAGCAGGATTCTGCAGGACTGCCTCGAAAACCTATTTTCTGTCGTACGCATAAGGAAGCCGGTTCCGAATGCGTATGATATGAAGTGTGCGTTGAAGCTTATTTGCGTGAGTCAGTTTTTGCACACACCAACGACAACGAACTATGAAGTCGACGATGGCCAATACCTTGTTGACATGCTGTCGAAAGGCCTGAAGGAGCACACCGAAGCCGAAGTGGAAGACATTGACGACGCGGAAATACCTTTCATTGAGGCGCTATCATCAGCTGATTGTGCCATCCTGTTTCACATTGGTGGCTTTCTGGTAAAAAGCATCATCAAAGCGGTTAACTCGTGTGGCCAGTGCAAGGCCGCAGTCTTGGGGTCCAGCAGCAGCGAGCATGCATATTTAACTGCGCTCAAGGAATATGTTTGCGATGGCAACAACCTTCACTATCCCAGCAATGCAGTAATGAGCACTCTACAGTCTCGTGAGGAGCATTTCAGCGGAATCACCACTTGGACGGTTAACGCGCTCACCATGAAATCGCCAGTGTAGGTCGTAACTGCATATCTGAACAAAATGTTGCGACCCAATCTCGAAACTTGCGAGCAGCACAAGGAAGCCGTCCAGAAGATGCTGATCTCAAGCTACGCACGGCTGCGGCTGCGCATACACCTTCGTAAGGTTGGAGCAAGAACAGTCAGTGGAAACGCAAGTAAGACATGTGCAGGAGCAAGCCTGCCGTGAACTCTGAAATTGCCCTGCAGTGCCCTGTACATCGCCGCAACATATCCCCTTTCATATTACCTTAGTAACAGTGGTATTTTTTTTGCTACTTTCTTCAATACCATCTCGACCTGCATTTTTAATTGTTTTCTGTAGTGTATTACTTTGTATTTTTACGCTGCAGAACTCATTTTCCCCTTCATACTACAACAGCATGCGAATAAAATCCTTCAAAAGTTTGCTCGGTGTGTTCAATGTGTCTGTTTTAAACTGTGTATTCGAAGCTAGTGTGAAATTCGCTGCTTAAATTTATTCCCCAAGTCTTACATAAATGCCAGAGTTTTCGTTCATTAGGTTACTTCCATTCATTCTTTCAGCAATTGAAGTTCATATCTTAATTATTGTCCCATAATGACAGTTTAGCAAAAATAAAATTTTTTCAGCCCGCCTTGCCTTGGGAAGGTGCAACACCTAGAGCTCGCATAGGCTAAAGAGAAGCTCACACCACGCCAGTAAAAATCAGTGAACTACAGCATCTGCCATACCGCGAGAACAGAGCTATTCACGTCGCATACTTTCTAAGCGAACAACTACCGCACTGTGTTCCGAAGCAAAACACGCTGCATTCGTGAACGATATCATGTCGCAGCATGGGTTGAGCAAAACTGTATCATGAAAAAGTTAGCTTCCTTGGTCTATTGTTTTGTCCTGCCCCCTCTTCAAGTAATTTTATCAGCACGAAACGTGCACGCGGGCGAGAAACTAGGGGCATAGTCGTATGCTTGCAGCGCGCTCCCTGAGAGAGGGCTATGCAATGGCGGACGCCGTAGCAGACGACGCGGTTGTCCTCACCCTGAACGGAGCGGGGGCGAGGGCGCGCATCCAGGCACCCTACACCTTCCCGCACCACAGCGCCGCTATGCGGCCGCCGCCGGCAGGCATCACTTCTGGTGCCACCGCGCCGTTCGCGCTGAGCACACTAGCCAGTATATTCTAGGCACTATACTCTCGCTATGCGCCACTGCCAGCGTGCGAGCGAATGGCAGAGGGCATCACTTAGCACACTCAAGGCTACGCCCTCGCTGTCGACATTGAGTAGAAATTACTCAGACCTTCTGGAAGAATCCATATCAGACGCAGATGTTTCCTTTCGGCTCAGCTTCCTTTTCACTTTGCAGCGATGTTCGTTCAGCTCGCTTGCACCCAACTCAGCTGTATCCAGCTTAATTCTCTATCGTTCTGGTTTCTTCCTGACCTTTCTCCGAGGCTCGTCCCTTTCGATTGCACCTGTAGCGACGGTGCACGATTCGTTTCTCATTCTTTTTACCTTCTTTCCAACATTTTTACGGGACACGCCCAGTTCATTTTCACTTGCATCATCCACGATGGGTTCTCGCAATGAAGCCAATAATTGAGTCCCTTGCTGTTCTTCCTGGCTAAATTTTTTCTTCCCGAATCCTTCTTTCTCTTGTTGACTTTTCATCATGCGCAGTGTTCGGAAGATGACTCTTTAATCATTGAAGACTCATCCTCCTCGGTTTTCAATTCATCTTCCTCTGATTCTTGCTTGGGCTCGTCGACTTCAGTGCAGTCGTGCTCCATTCCTTGCACTGTACTTTCGCCTTCCTCACAGGTAAAATTTTCCTCATAGGGAAAGGCCTCCTCGCTGCTCGAGGGTTCTCTCGGAACAGTTCCCGGTTCTTCACTGAGTGTGTTCTCCTCAGCTATAGTTACGCCGGAGCTTGCGCAGCCTTTGCGTTTGACCATGCTTTCTCAAGATCACCACTGCAACTTTCAGGCGTGTAGGCCTCTGACTTCTAGATTTAGGTCCAACATTTTATGTCGACTGCAGACGATTTCCTTAAGGTCAACTCTGACTGAAGCGTCAGGTTTGACTTCTCCTTAGTACCTACTACTTGGGATATAAATGACAGAAGTCGTAGTTAAGCTGGTTAAGTATGTCTCCGCTACATTTCTTCTGCGTTTGGCGCGCACGCAGCGCCATCATGCGGTAAACACAGAAGACGCCCTCCTCGCAATGTACGACGCTTCGCGGAAAGATGGCGAGCCACTCGCCCGCACCGACAGGTGATTGCGTTCCGTGGACTCCCTGGCAGTTGTAACAGGCTTTCGCAATCCACTCTTAAAGGGACACTGAGGAAAAATTGAAGTTGGCTTGTATCGTTAGAATACCAGCTGCTGATCACAAAAACGTCACTCTTATTCAAAAAAAGCTCTTGTAAGGTAGAAAATTGCAAGAACCAAAATACAGGGGCGCGATTACGGATCAGTCTCAATCGAAATTGTCTCAAAAAGTATATCATTTGCCTCTCTCCTATTGGTCGGCGGCCATTTTGATTTTTTTCGTCACTGACTGACGTCGTAAATGGCGCAGAAGTGGTGACGTTGGCCATTTAATTATGCGGGCAGATTGAGACGATTTTTTGAGACTGGAAAAAGTAGTATCAACACGTTTGAGACAGAAAATGGCGGCTGTTTACATCGTCGTATATGCGGGTGACCGCGCGAGCAACGGTGTCGGAGGGTGCATGAAGACGACTTTGACGCGCGGGAGAGTTATTTCGAGGAGACTGCGCAGTGTCTGTGCGACGAACTCGCCGTTGAACTGGGAAGTGCGCGGGTGAGTGCGCTGTCAGTGGAGCGGCAGGTGCTGTGCGCGCTGCGCTTCTTCGCCTCCGGTGGGTTTCAAGGCGCCGTTGGAAATGAAGAAAACGTCGGCGCAGCCCAACCGACTGTGAACAAGCCTTTGCGGCGGGCAGCGGAGACCAATGTCAACGTTGGGTAACAGAAGGGGGGTGTGCGCTGTCCGAGGAGACCCGAGGAGAAGGCGGCGGCGAAGGAGGGCGTCCTTTGCCTAAACGTTCGCTGCGGCAGCATCTCCGGCGTCGTCGGGTGTGTCGATTGGGCACTCATCACTATCAAGGAGTCTGGGGGCAGTGCTGCGAACGAGCCGCAAGCGGTTCTACGCTGCGGACGTAATAGTGAGTATACCTCGGCCACTGTTTTTGACCGCATGAGTTCAAGTGCTACAAGTGCATGAGCTACAAGTGCGGGCCTCGGCAGCGAGAGTGAGTACGGGCTGTGCTTGTTTTTTCTCAGATCTGTGGCGCGAACATGTGCATCCTGGCCGTGGACTCGCGCTGACCCGGATCCTTCCGCGACGTGTTTGTCTGGCGGCATTCCGAGGCGGAGGAAGGCCTGCTGGACGACGGTGATTTTTTTTCTGGGTAAGCAGTAAAATAGCCGTGTCACCCGTCGGGCGAACTCAGTCACATCTATTAAGCTCCAGCACTATGCATTTGGCCGGATCTGCTAAAGCTACAAGAATCAGTCTGGACAGTTACACAAATGCAGACACTTTACAGTATGATACAGTGTATTGCCACCCTTTCCTTTTGTTAAATATAATTGCAGCAGAAACACAGGACACATATTACATTGTTGAAATGCATAGCCTTTCCTGTTGAAGAAACCAAAGCAAAATGCACCTGACAGCGCTTGTGTTTTGTAAGCAATCATAGCGCATCATTTATATGAATATGGTGGTAAAAGACTGACCTTACAGTAGTGCTCACTTATACATCTAAATCCTGCATGTATGTATGCTCTTGAATGTCATATTCAGCAAAGCCTGGATGTGGGCTACTTGGCGTGAGTTTTCTACTGTATAGCAGAGTGTCCTGTAATGCTGTTGAGATCACTGAGAAAGGACATGCTTAGCTGCATCATTTTTTGTTATGCAGGAGACTATGTCTACCCACTGGAGCCATGGCTGCCTGCACCAGTTGCATGACATTACAGACCTGACTCAGCAGAAGGCCTGTACAACACGCCACATGCTTTCACACAATTTGTGGCTGAGCGCTGTATTGGTGTGCCGAAGAGCTGCTTCCGTTGCTTTCAAGGACACCGGATGCACCAGTGCCAGTGGAAGTGGACAGTGCGCATCATCACCGCACGTGCTGCACTTCACAGCCTCTGTTTGGATGTGCCCATATCAGCAGAGGGTGCAGGCGACACTGCCTCTGACCCAGATAACAACGGGCCACCTCTAAATGGTGGCTGCCTCGTACAGACGGGATCCCTCCTCACCTGCCTCCTGAGAAGAGCATGCGGTGCTGTACTTTTGGCCTCTCTAGGACGACCCGTCTCCAGAGGAAGGCGTACCGAGGGATGGTGCAGCGGCAGTTGCGATGGAAAATCTAGCGTCCAGAGACGACTCACCATGCTGGCATAGAGAGTCATATCAGGCACTCTTCCCCTGTTGCCACTGTCATTTCCTTGTGTCATTGCATAACACACATCTGCAAGTGTGTGAGCAATTGTGTGATGTGGTTGTGCCCTTGGCCAACCTGTGTGCAGCGAGAAGCCAGCAGTGACAAACAAGTGCCCCCCACCGGCTGCCACTTCATTTTCAGTGTGTTTGCTAGTATATCTTCCAGTCCCTCAGCAGCGTGTTGCACAGTCTCTTCCTGAAGACGGAAAAGGTGTTGAAGCAGCTCGCCCAATTTCTGAAAAGCATCATTTTGAACTCTCTTTTGTCAATGCTTATGTCAGCCCACCTGCCCCTTCTCTGCTGTCTCCTTCCAGCTTGGTGGAGTGCCTGTGGTCATTACCTGTGTGACGAACATGCATGAACCAAACGTGTAGTGCTGGAATAAGGCATGAAATATTTGTGTAGCTTTTTGGAATCAAAAAGCTGTTTTTTATTGCACCATACATTCAGTAAGCGCGTTTATTTGTTTAGGCACAGCATTTGACACGAGTGTTTCTATTGCAGAAAAGGCAGTGTACATACAAGCATACTTTACCTTGATGTACAATTACCGTATGGCATTTCTGAGTGCAGTTAAGAAAAAATATCTGAAAAATTGAGTTCAAAGTGCATGTTTTCGTTCATACAGAGGCTACCTGTACAATAAATATGGCATAGTACAGTGTACATGATGCATTTTCCGGACTACAAAACATTTTGGCACATATAAGTAGTGTAAATACCAAAGCTAAGCTTTTAGCGTAATGGTGTGTGACTAGGGGTTTCGCTCTGTGCTAAAAGCTGTACCTACTTCAAGGAAACCGCTGTACAACAGTGCGTAATAAATATTGTAAGGTGCAGTGGCTACAATGACTGCTGAATGACTAGAACATCTTCACTGATAGACAAAGATGTGTAAACATCACAGACACATCATCAAGGAGATGGTGTGTGATTAGAGGTTAGTTTACAATCACAAATCATGCAACACCGTTACTGGAAATGCTCTACAGCTCTAAGAATATACAGGCAGCTCCATTGTGGAAAATTTTGAGCACTCGGTTATTGCCCCATAACTGACACCTAGCTTGGTTTGCGTGACACAGGGCTATGAAGTCTTGTCCATGATGACACGAGACGGTGACAATGCCGAATGGCCGGACAAGCTCCTTGTGCTATCATATAATATGTGTGATAAGTGCAACTGCTGTCAAGCTACTTTTCGCCTAGGTATTTAATGTCCTAGTCATTTTCAACTGGCTGTTCCCTTTCAAACTGGAGTGGCCTGTATACAGGGTGTCTCAGATATGATGGACCATAATTTTAAAAAAAACAAGTGGTCTTCCGACCTGAAAGGAAGTGCATGTTAGAAGCTATGCAAAGCATTTAAAGCCCTTCAAACACTGCCCTCACCAAACCCAGTTATACCAACATCACTCCGCCTGCTGAGCAAAATACAATATTACACATCACTGCCCTGTCCTACCTACCTCACTGCCCTGGATCATATGCAATTCAAGCGCTGTGTACCAGCAAACATGAACAAACTTGCTCAACTTTCTGCCCAGTTGCAATTAGCCTCTATACAAGCAAACTACTTCTTTCCAGGTTGACCCTGGATCTACTACATGATCAGTAAATAACGTTAATGGAACAAGCTCGTTCTCTCCTCGGTGACAATAGCAAAGTTATCAAGTCAAGTGCTTCCTTTCTCTCTAAACAAAGTTGAGCATAAACATCACAATTTCTGCATCTTGCACAGGAAAAAAAAAACTACGGCAACAACTGAACATAAACCGAACGGAGCTACAAAAATACAAACGGAACATCAAGTGCTTAGCCCGATGTGGGCGGCAACACTTGGTTACGAGGCAGAAGAGTGCTGCCACAGAGGCAGGCCGTGTCGGCTCTCATTTCCCGCACCGAGATTGCAAGCTATCAGCAGCTGCACCTGTCTGTCGGCAGTTGCTTCTATGTGATGATTCATGGTTTTCTGGTATTTTCTAAAGAAAATAAACAGAACCACACGTCACTCGGTGATCGATAGGCGCCGACCGAGAACACAGACTAAAGTTGTCTTCGTCGATTTTCGAGCCGAGCGCTGCTTGTAAGTTGATCTCGGCAGGCCCGTAGCATTCACTGCCTTCAATCAGATTTTTCTGCGCACTTAAGACATCCGCAAAGTACCTTGATTTTAGACGACACGCGAAAAAACAGGAACTAGCCATGGAATCAGCTGTTTTTTTGCAGACCGCCATGTTCACGTTATGCCACTGCCAGCGCGCCCTCATGGCAAGAGAAGTTAACCTGCAGCAAATTTAATTGCAAAACTGAGAATGCTTCTAATTTTCCCTTGTGTTGTTGAGATTGCAACACAGTTTACTACCAAAATAAAACATTACTTGTTTTCTTCATTGCGTTTTTGTTCATTTTCAGACTAACATGTTCACGCTATACCGCTGACAGCACACCTTCGCGGCAAAAAAAGTGACTGAACAGCAAACTTAATTGCAAAAATGAAAACACTGGTTCTTTTGCTTGGTGCTGTTGGGTTTGAAATACAGTTACTTAGCAAAATAAAACATTACTCGTTTTTATTCACTGCGTTTTTACTGCAAAACATTAGTCTACGGTCCCTTGTCGTGCGATTAGTGGTTTCGGGGCGGAGCCCACCGCCTCCTTGCTCCGCATTGGCCGATTCGGCGGTCGGCATTTCTCGGTGTCGTCATTTTGACGTCACTGTCTCAATATTGAGACAGTTTTTTGAGACTGATCCGTAATCCCGCCCCAGGTATCGCCGCCACAGGCCAATCTCGCAAGTAGAGGCGTGATTACGTCATAGGAAAAGAGACGCCACCTTAGAGGAATCTTCCTTACTCCATGGACGTCATCAATTCCTGAGGCTGACAAAGGAAGGTTGCGCGGTTCAATATTGAAGTAAGTTTTCTTTTGAAACCGATACTGCCGATTTATCACCCAAGGAAGACAAAAGAAAGACATCCTGAATGTTGGAAGCAAAGAAAACCGATGCTTGGTAGCGCCACAGGCGGCCAGGAAAGTTTCGGTTTGTGTTGGCGCTTCGAGTCTATGAGTTTTGCGTGCCTCGTGGATTTGTGTTTGGCGCGCCTCGATTTACAGGCGCCGAACAGCAGAGTAATTACAAGTGGCGCTTCAATTGCTAGTTTACGTTTGAAGGAGCCTGTTAAGGCTGGTCAGATGATCGCCACGGCCGATGAAAACTATGATGGCACGATGGTCGGTGATCGTACAAGGCAGTTAGCAGTATAAAGAGCATTTGTGTCTTCGTACGCTTGCCCGGCGAAACGATCCCGGCTGTACCAGTCAACTTTGACCTACTTAACGGAAATAGTTTACTAGGGAAGGGAGACAGATACAAGGCAGTTAAGAAAAAAATTACCGATGGCCTAGCTCGGTTAGGCCCGGATATACGTAGCGAAAGTGCGGAAACATCTGCACCGGAAGAGTGCATTCACTAGATGCGCCTTTATTCATAGTTAAGGCTTGAGTCGTCGTGCCAGAGTGGTAGCATCAAAGCTTCAAACGCCGGAGGCTCTGGTTCAGTTCCGAGCCTCTGCCCAGGTTTTCCTTTTTTTATTCAGTGAGTGTGCAGGGGTTTCAGTGGCTCCCATATATAGATGCCGCCACCGAATACGTTGGTTAGAGGTTAAGCACAGACTATGTTAAGGCGCGTTTATAGTCCGGCGCCAAGCGCGCGCGCGCTGCACAGCGACGTCACGTCGACCAGAGCGAGACCCAACTGCGCTTGACCGCTGACGCGTTCGGCGGCTTCAGCGCACTCACACCGCACTGACTGATACCCCTGTCACCCGGCCAGTTTCAATCACCCTCGAGTCGAGGGTCTTCGAGATTTTCAATCGCCATCGAACTCGCCGCTGCTACACGGCAAATCTCAATGGCCATTGAAATGGTTCTCGTGTCTTACGCCACGGATGTGTGGCGCCAGAATCGCTACTTTGGGTTTTGCAAGAATAACAAAAATATTTGATAAATGTATACTAAATGCTGAACTACACGCATACGCGAAAGTCGTTCAAAACCCTTTTAATTGCACGTACGCGACGGACATATGCAGACACTGCTGTAGCCACTCTAATACAAGACGAGCCAAAGCCCAGCCAATCCAACTGCGTCGGAGCGCTGCTTCGTCAGGCTTAAGACCTGGGAAATCGCCATGATATCTGAAAAAAAGAGCTATTTGTCTCTTGAAACCTTATGCGAGGGTAAGAATGGGCAAATCGAAGGCGAATACAACAGCTTAGAACACGATATTGCTTCGAGGGATTAGCGACGAAGCTGTTATCGCTGTGAAGCGGGCGGGCAGGGTGCCGCCATGTTGTCAACGTTAAGTACGCAAGCAACGCAAAGATTGCAACGCAAAATTAATGCGCTTAATGCACTTAAAACAAGTATAATATAATTTTAAAATAATTTTACAGACTGCTTGCATTAAATTTTATGCGAATAATGTTTGTTCATGTTTTTGCACCGTGAATGTGTCGTGTACGAAAGTGCGCCTGGCGCCGCTCGAAGCAACGCTAGCAACATTGGGCAGCGCTCGAAGGCCCTCGAAATCTCGATGGCGTTCTGCGCTACTCCGTTGACTCGATAGGCTATTGACTCGATCGCCATTGAAACTGCCCGTGTGGCAGCGCTCGATCGCCTTTGAGTCGATAGACTATCGGTTCGAGGGCCCTCGAAATGCCCGTGTGACAGGGGTATGAGACTTGGAGCATGTCTCTTTTCGTGCCGAGTGCGCCAGGCGCCGCCGGCCCGGCCAGACCGGTTCGGCTCCGCGGCGAGGCGCGCGTTGTGACCTCATGTGCCTCCTCGGAGCACCGCCACGACGAAATCCCAAGTTCGCGGCCAGTTAATCTGTCGCTTTAAAGGAGATTTGGAACCTACAGAGACCGTGACTCTACTCTCCTCCAACTCGTTTGTTTGTGGCTCCCTTCAATAGCTTCGGCAGTTGGGCAGAGCTGTTCTCTTCGACCTCTCGGCTAATTCAATCCATTCACAGTATACATCTGAAGCTACATGTAAGTGGGCGAGAGAACCCGACCCAGTGGACCCCGTACCTCCGGAAACGCGCAGAATCCGCCGAAGCGTCGTGCATCGGTGTTACTTTCAAGCCGCCAACTTTAAACGCGAGCGCCCGTGAGCACCCAATCGTTTTTTGTGGCAAAAAAAAAAAACAACCTGTCCCTTGCCGCCGTGAGAAACCTCCTTGATGCCGCCTAGCTTCCATTTCGGCTGCTGCTAGACCGCACCGCTAGGCACCAGAAATCACGGAGTCTGCGTTTACGTCCCATTACACGTCACGCAGTCCTGTGACGTCATACGAGTCCGCCGAGTTGAGTTTGAATGCGAGGGCGAGCAAAACTTTTTCTACTTCGAATCCAAATTTCTTTGAAAAAAATCTATATTTTGCTCCCGGACAAGCGGCAACAAAGCCATGAAATGCTCAACTTTCAGATTTTGCTAACAAACAAAATTTGATAGAGTTCTCCTGACTGTCCCATTAAGCGTCTTCCAAATTTTCACTGGTGGGTGTCCGGTTGTGGGTTTCGAACCAGCCACCTCACCCATCCGAAGCGGACGCCCAGACAACTACGCCATGGCTGTGGTCCTACCCTTGAGGAAAAAAGAAATCGTGAGGTCTCCTCTGAGCTACAACAAATCGAATCTTTCGTTCGCGAAGAGGTCGGCTTCCAGCTGTCCATAAGCCCTCATTTCCGAGATACGCTCGATTTGCTTCTAACTCTGTCTTTGGCCTCTACCATGCGCCATGTAGTGCCAGAGTATGTTTCTGATGTGCTACCAACCAGCCCTGTACTCCCGCCTCTGACGGTACCTCTGACGTATGCCCAGGCGCTCTCCAATCTGCGTCATTCGTCTACGTCTAACACCTACCAGCCCCCCCGCTTCATTTCATCCGCAGCCGTCGTTTAAGTCTCTGCCCCAGCCCCTTCCTCAATGTTCCGCGCACAATCTACGTATCGCTCGTATAGTGCGCAGATTGAAGCAATTTGCTAGGACTGTAGTCTGCCTGGCCTATCCGCACATCTTCACCTCCAGCATTTCCGGCCTTCTAGACCTGATCTGCAATTTCTGCTCTCTCGGATATTCAAAATATGAACGGAAAGCGTTTTATGAGCTGATAACATGGGGTTCTGCACGAACACTTTAAAACGCTTTTCGTCAAATGATTTTCTAGTTCCATTCGTTTCCTTCCTTTGCTTAAGGCCCGAAAACTGTCTTTGGAGACCTCGTTGTTCCGCAGATATGGCACTAGAACACGCGCTCATTATGTTCCAACTTACTTCAATAAATTACCTCCCAGGACCTTTCGTATGAAAACGAAATACAAGTTAAAAAGACTGCTATGGCGTGATTGTTTTTAAAGGCATATTTTGCTTTTTTGGTTGTTGTATTGTGTTTGCCGACGCCCAATTCCTTTGTGCCAGGAAAGCCTGATTGATGTACGGTTACGTGTAGCACGGTCATTTGCTGGCACACATTTGCTCTGTTATGTGTTTCATTACGCTCTTTGGAATTTTCTCTTCATATAGATTGCAAGAATTTTAATTATCCTCTCACTTTTCGTTTCGTGCACTCGAGTTTCGCTGCTTTATATTTATGCTATTTACCGTGTAGGGTTTTGTTGCCTGCCACGCACGGCCGCTCAAGCCTTCATTGGCTTTGGCAGGCTTGATTATATGGACTGAATTTTTTCATTGCAATAAAATATTATTATCCTTATTTGCCTAAAGATAGCATCCAATACTTCTTGCCACCTGTCTTGTTACAGCGGCCTCTTTGTTCACACGGAGAGCGAGGGCCCCTGAGTGCTTGTGTGTCCTGCGCGTTAATGGCTTTGCGCGCGGCGGCTTCATACTAGCCGATAGCCGTCCGGTTAAGGTAGCAACTGTCGCATTCTGGTACATTAAAAGCGTTAGTCGCTCTCCTTTTTAGTTTTGCAGTATTTTTTGGGTGATGGTGCTAAGAATGAGGCCTACGGCAAAATTGTTGTCAAGGAGCAATTAGTCACCAGGCTCTGTTTTTATGAATCTCTAGGGCCGTCCAAATTTTTTCGTTATTAAACGATTTACTGGCTGATGGAAGGTAAACAGATATATGTTCTATGTCTGGTGCCTACAATCTTCATATACTCGGAAGAAGAATCCAATTTTAGTGCCCATCCAGAGCCAAAAACATTTTCTGAAATACAGCATATGAATCGAGTTGTAAGCAATTGTGAAATACGCTCGTTGATACAACAAAATAGTAAACAAATTGACTCCAGGGTTGCAGAATACATTAAGAAAAATGCGCAGTTCTCTTACCTACAGTGCTGTTGGTGACGATGTCGGCGATCCACTGAAGTGCATCGTAGTCTTTCAATAGGAGAACGTGCTTCTCAGTTGGCAATGAAACAAGGCGGTTTAGGTTATCGTTTGTCGGTCTTGCAGTAACGTGGATGTAGAACATATTCACTCCATGTTGGCGACGCAGCTTTCGACTGATGTTCAATGCGCCACCCGAGCTAGAGGCATTACCTGAAGATTGTAGGAAGCGAGTAGTGAAGTGAATTTGCGGAAGAATTGTTATTGATGCACATTGTCAGCCTGAGCAAGACACGTCACACAATGTGTCAGTAAGTTGTCGTGGTTAGATACAATTTAGAGTTTGAACTGTACCTTTGAGAATGAATGATGGCCAAAGCTGCTCTCTGTACAGCTGATGGGGATAAATGCTTGATATTGCGTTTCAGAGCACCATGTTCGGGAAGGACCATCAATTACTACATATGTTGAAGCTTTGAAAGGGCACAAGCAAATGAAATATGTAGTATCAAGACACCCAATATAGCCCACTTCATAATGAAACTTGCTTTGAGCATTCAACGGCTGGTCATTAGATGGGAATTATTTAAAAATTCATTTCCACTTCAGTCTGCTTATGGGCGGAAATACGAAAATTTTCTCTGTCCTCTCTTTCTCCCTCCATTTTTGTTATTTTTGTTTTCTTTTTTCTAATTTTGTGGATGTTCGCAGATGTTGTAGGCCTGTGGAGCTTGTCATCCCACTTCTAGCTTTTCTCTCGATGCTGCCTCCTTTTTCAGGCTGAAAAAATTAGATTGAAATATTCAAATGATCAATTCTTCCGAGCGATATCTTCGTTAGGCACAAATATTACTGACAAATAAGTGCTCATGCTCTCCTTCCGAGGTAGCATACAATGTTCGATCCCTGTGGCGGCCACATGGAGGGCTGGGGAAGATCCTCAACGCCTGATCAAGGGAAGGCTCCTTGTAGAAATTATGTGGGAAACCTGAAATTGGACTTGCACCTATTGACCCTGTATCGTCCCCACATCAATGCCGCAGGGGCTAACCAAACCCGAATTCTCTAGTAAAGCTTACATTGCTGCCTTGCGACGTACATGAGGGCAGATGCAAAATAATATAGGCTCTATGATATAAGACGCTTGTCTAGCTCAAATCTAGGTGCATGCTGAAAACTGGACTTGGTCCTGCAGGAACTGAGGTGACGATAGAAAGCCGGCTTCCCTGCATAGTGCATGCATCATGCATAAGTGAGGTAGCCAGAGAAAATCGCTATTGGTTCTTCATCTACCTTATGGGCTGAAACAAAAGCGGCCGGCTAGATGCTATTCCATATGGCTTCTTTTAAACTGCTAGCCTGCATTACTGTAAGCCTGTTATTACTTTGAATGATTTATATAAAACTTAACCTTTTATATACCATTATCAGCAAACTTCTCTTGCAATCGAAGCCTTATAAATTGTTAAAAAGCACCACATCACACGTAGGACTATCAATATCTCGGAACGAATGCACTACGGTACCTGTGACTCACAAATTAAGTTCAGTACGGGACTTGTTACAAAGACAGCAACGGCTGTTCGTGCTGAGCTCGACCTAGTGGGGGGAATGTGGACTGTCTCCCGGTATGTGGAGGAAAAACCGTTTTAGCGCGGGCAGCCCACAATACCACGACGCCAGACCTGCTAGGAAACATCAAATGGGCGGTCTGCATTCAGCCTATATGTGACCCATCAGTGCAATACCAGGTGGCATGACACAGCTGACATTGGCCCCTGTGTGAATACTTAGTGGAGATGAAACATAAATTCTGGCTTCATACAGGAAAGTCCTCGGCTAGCCCGAATGCGGTTGCCCACACCATATAGCTGTAGGTCTCACATGGGCAGTAGCAGGACAGAAAATGGATGTCCCTGCATACTGCCCACTTCAGTCCTTTGTTGGGTACTTGAGGGCAGACGCAGCATATATGCGGATTCTACGAGCTGACAACCTCGACAAGCCCAGCTGGAGATGCACGTCGCCCCCGCTCTGGCCCACATCACACAGGTAAAATCGGGCTTCATACAGAAAAATCCTCGGGTAGCCCAAATGGGGTTGCCCACACGAAACCGCTATGGGCTTAGGGTACTTCGGCTTAACTTCCCAAAGAGACTCAGGCTATGAGGGATGCCTGTGTGTAGGCTGCAAGAAATTTCGACCACCTGGAGTTCTTTAACATGCACTGACATCGTACAGCACATGAGCCTCTTACACCTTTCGAGCACCGCATCTTTCGGGTCAGCACCCGAGCACCATGATTAGTGAGGCACCGCGGCGGCTGAAACTGCTGTAGATCACACAACGGCTGGAAAACGAGCGTGCCGGCACGCTGCACTCATGCGTCTTTCCCCGGGAGCTTATAGTGGTTTCTACGCGGGGAAAACCTGATGAAGCCTAAGTAGAGCTGCCAATGAGGTTGTATACAAAGGTCTCAAATGAAAGCGATCGGGGTGTCTGAAAAGAGCTCCAAGATGGTCGATGAGGGTTCAAGTTGCAGAAGCAACATTTGTCCAACATGGGCTGCTAACATCTTACCGACAGGGGACAGCACTTCCCAGCTTACACTGTGATGCACGGGTAGAGGCTTTAGTAATTCATGATTGGTGTCGTATTTGTCCCTTATGGCACAAAAAAGGCGCCCGTGTGCTGTGCAATGTCAGTGCACGAGAAATATCTCCAGAAGGCCAAAATTATTCCGGAGCCCTCTACTACAGCATCTCTGTCTTTTCTCTTTCGTTCCCACCTTCCTCCCCTGACTCTTGGCGCGGTTTAGGCTTCCACTGAGAAATGAAGCAGTTAATGCCCTTTTCCTTTCCTGACAACAATTTTTGTCAAATATTTTGGAGTGCGGCTCTTGACTTCTTCAAGCAAACTTGTGACAGTGTAATTGGAACGTTTTTATTTAACAAGTTTGGGCAGAATGCATTGCTTGCTTCTTTTTTTCAGCTACTTTCGTCTCCTACTTTCTGCATTCCGTGTTATCCCGTAACATGCATGCAATAAAGCGAAAAGCGCATAAGGTATATTGAACTGCATTACGAATAATTTATACTATTTTATTTTCACCTCTCTCATTCTACGAGGTACAATTTGATGCAATAAACAGTTACATCACCAAGAAACAAATAAATCCTTCGCACAAAGTCTACGAGCAGTTTTTGGTTGTTTAAGGTTAAGTAAGCAATGAAAATTATGAGGCTGAGAATTTTTTACCGTCACCCATGATGAAGACGAACACTTTTGCAGTCACCCCGGTGACATTTCTCACCGCTTTGACACTTCTCGTCAGACATTTGAGACCAGTTCCAGAGAACGACGGGGATCTAGGAGAAGTAATTAATGTTTAATTTACCAGCAGTTCAGCGACTAAGACGTTTATGCACGTAAAGGCAGTTAAATAAATCTGCTTCTGGTAACCGGTGAGAAAGTCACCATTATAATAAAAATGTTCCCCCGCTCACTTTTTCAAAAGCCGGTCGGCTTTGATAGGAACATAAGTGATTTCTTTCAGCAGCCTTGCGTGGAAGTACTCCGTCATAAGCAAGTATGTTCTATATTACTGAATCTTAAGGTGTTTTAGTTCATCTGTGTTTTTACATGCCCAAAATTATCACGCAATAGGAATAGCGTTCCTCATAAGAAGGAGTTATAGCACGGGCTGCCAAGAAGATGACACAAAACAGCCTCGACAATTATCTCTTACCTTCTGAACAACTGTGCCTTTCCGCAGATGTGTTTCTCCAGCGAATATTTGTGTTCTTAAGAATTGCTTAGTTCCACCATTGCCACTATTTTCAGCAAATTTAGGAAAATATGGGCAAGTGTATCAGATTCAAACGTTATAAAATATCTCTGCACAGTTGTCTTACATCCAGCGACCTCTCGGGCGCAAAACATTTGCGTATCCACCGAATGTATTAACACATGAGGACCTGTCATCAGTCGTTCGAACCACTGGATGTCTGGAAAGGGAGCTACCTGAGTCCAGAACGTGCCGAAGTGCATCCGGTAGGGAAAATAAGCTTCGATATTGGCCATGAAAATGCCAATAATGTCGACCTCAGCCATACTGCAACAACCCTAGGTACCGTGAGCCTTCAACAGCACCCCTGGTGAATACCCAAAAGAATGCCACGAACCATTCGTGAGCGTGGCAACATTCAAATATGGGAGGACATGAAGCTCAGATACGTTTTCTTTTCCCTGAAAGACTCTGCTAAAACATGGTACGAAAACCCCGAAACCTAATTGTCTGTCTGGGATCTATTCAAGACGGAGCTTGTGAAGACTTTCACGAGTGTCGTACTCAAGGAGACCTCGGAGCTACTGTTGAACTCACGCACCCAACTGCCTAATGAGAGTCCATACAGTGTACGTTGAAGATATGAAACGCATATTTCGGTGCGCACACCATGATATGACGGAGGAAAGGAAAGTAGGGCTGTTGATGGGAGGCGTCAAGAAGCATCTGTTTTTGTTAGCCCCGTTCGCAGCGCGACGAAAACTGTCGACGGAATAATTCAAGAAGCGCCTACCAGAGAAAACTTGGCAGTGGCTTAGCTCGGCTATGCCGGATATATGTAACGAAAGCTAATGCGTAGTATGATTAGCAGTGGATAACCTTGATTGCAAGTCCAGGTTGGACTGGTCGTCTAGCTTTGTGGTTGCGGCGCACGCGAGCTCTCCTTTTCAATCCTCCTACATGTTATCAACAAGCAACGCAGCTGGCAAAGCGAGCAGATGCGAGCGCAACGACGAGGAACGCGGTGTGACGTCATATCAAATGGCGGCGGCAGCGGGCCGCGCGGTGTGACTTCATGCCAGATGGCGCGGCGGGCGCGAAAAGCACGGTACCCGCCTCACATGTCTCGGTGGACACCGAAACTGCGCCGTAAAGGAATGGATAAAGGAGGGAGGGAAAAAAGAAAGAGTAAATTGAAAATATAAAGTTGAATTTTGAGGAAAGGCGTGGAGCTGCGCAGCGGCGGAACACCTGGGAAAGAAGAAAGAGAAAATTGAAAAATATAAAGTTCCATGTTGAGGAAAGGCGCGGAGATGCGCAGCGGCGGAACACCTGTGACTCGGTGTTACTAGTGGTGCATGTGAAATTGCGACTAGGGAACGAGAGAGAGAGAGAAATATCCGCGATGAGGCACGCGCTGTGGCGTCATGTGCCTACTCGGAGTGCAGCGACGGCGAAATCGGAAGTTCGCGACCTGTAAAGCTTTCGCTTTAAAAAACTCTCGAAGCTCGAGTCCACAAATACAACTTTCCAGCCCAAGCCTCTTTCATACATGCAGAAACGATGCTTGCAAGCAATGAGAACTAGAGGAAGAGTATAAATAGAGCCCTCCGCGCAGAACTATGTCGACTCCTGCCATCGCCAGTGGAGTCCCATTTGTCATCGCCCACGGTCATCATCCATCAGCGACCACTCGTGGCCAGGGAATCCCAGCACATGACTTACACCGCTGCCGTGCGCTGCCGAAGGCATACCACCAGACTGCGCCTGGAGCCCTATGTACCACTCATAAACCACATTCGCCCACCCATCCACCAAGTTTTCAGCAAGCTCTGCTAATGAAACCTGACCACTGGAGGACCCCCCATCAACTGCGCCCCTTTTCTTCCACTGTCACTTTCTCGGTCTCATTCTCCAGCAATGCACATAAAGGGCAATCGGCCTCCGAGGTTTCGCTGCGACGCACCACGACAGCAATCTGGCCAGGTGCAACGGGAGATAAACGAATGCATGCGTCAGCCTGACTGCACGCAGAGCCGCCCATCGAGGTGGCCATCGTCGTCATCTGCGTGGTTACGATCGCCTCATCGCAGCTACGCAGTGACCGCTCGAGGACGGTGATCTCCCAGCCCCCTCAAGGGAAGCGAAAGAGAGCAACCGTTGCAGGTAACTTGGTCAGCAGCGAAAGTAGAAAGATTCTGCAGCGACCACGCTGCACGAAAACGTCGCCTCCCAATATTCCGACGCCACATACAACGACAACTAAGGCTTCAACATGACGCCGCCACCCACAAAAGCTCCGACGCCAAGCCATACCCATAATTCACATGTCCGACGGAGCGGTAGCTCGAAGTTAAGGACGACGTGCAATGCAAGAGCCAGGAGCTTCAAACTAGAAGTGTCTATCAACAGCAGGAAATTAACTGCTCTTGACACAAATGGTAATTATTCTGTGATGAAGAAAACATTCTCCACGCACCTGAGGAAACTCGCGACCCATTTGCGATGGCCCACAAATTTGCTCCACAGATCACCTTATTATGCCATCGGATGAAGCACTGCGCCAATAAACGTCAACAGAGATACCTAACCTGCGACCTTTATAGCGTTACAGCAATGTTCTCGCAACGTTGTATTGGGCATGGATTCCATTCAACAACAGCGGGCGTTAATCAAATTGTGATCCAAAGTCATCACACATTCGGCGGACGAAGCCATCACAACGATGACAACCTTGGAACATCATCATGGCCTGAGTGTCCTGGATGAAGAAGTGAGCGTTGCACATCACTCAAGAGCCATAATCCCCATAGCAAGCCGAGAACATCGAAGCCATCGTTGAAGGGAATGTTAAGTTTGTTCTAGATCGAGGCCTAGGCTTGGCAAGAGGCATCGCCTAGTTCTAGAATGGACAGCACAGGCCGAAGGGCTCGTGGCCAACATGAGAAAAGAAAATTTCAGGGGGGCGCTTTGTTGATCTAAAGTGCGGTAACGCGAGAACCTTTAGCGCGGTGTCGCTGCCTGTGTCACTGATGTGTGTTAAAATGTTAATTAAGTACACAATTGTTTGTGAATCTTAAATGCTGGAGACACTGGAGGTCGTTTGGGAAGCATCCGTTTGATTCTACGCCTTTCCGCAAACACTCTCCAGCGTCCTGGATAAAGAGGACTACATATACGTTGAGTTGAGTTGTATGCTACAGTTGGGATTAGCCTTGCTTATTCCGCCGAAAATTGCTCCAGGGTAGCGTCACTTGTACGTTAATAATGACCGAAGACCTTTCGGATCGGCCCCGCTATGAGCACAGTGACTTATAATAGTACATATTCCACTCCTGCAGCCGTCATCTGCGCACTAATTCACTCACAGTAGAACATAGTCCACTCCAGAAGTCACCATCAATGCACTAATTCACTCAAAGTAGAACATAGTCCACTCCAGAAGTCACCATCTATGCACATATTCAGTCACAGTAGAACATAGTTCATTGCAGTGCCACCATTCATGCACACATTCACTCACAGAATGACATATTCCACTCCAGAAGACACCATCTACGCACACATTCAATCACAGTAGACACAGGCCGTTCCTGCTGTTACCATTTATAGACAAGATCAGTGTCTTGCAGAAATGTTAAAAGAAAGCGTCACGGTGTTGATGACAAGACAGGGACCCGGCAAGCGAGGGCTCGGCAGCACGTCCGTTTGTGGGAGAAAACGGCGAACTTCAACTTCCTTCAATCCGCACGCCAACAGCGTCAGCGTCTTTTTTGCTTGAGCAAAAAAGATGCTTTTCCGCTTTGTGTTTACGCTTTGTACAGAATCTGCACCAAGCGTAAAGAGCTTATAGACAAGGCATAAGTTGGGAAAACGCGCTCTAACTTCTGAAGGGCACATTTTGAATCGGGATGACAACAGGCTGATCCGGAAAAGACCATAACTTCGGTAAAGCAGCCTCAATATCAACTCTCTGGGCCGTTGTGAAGCATACGACAGTAGTAAATCGTACAGACCACTTACAGTACACAAAAGTAATGTAAAAAGCCGCTTCGCTAGCTTGTTTGACCTTGTCCGCCGAACCATCCATGAAAATTTGAAGATGGCGGACATTCTCTTTTTCCAAATGATCAAGTACGCGCGAAAGCCTTGCTGCCAAAGGAGAGCTGCGCTTCGCGCTCACATGGAAAATTGCGACCTTACAGTCTAGGGTCGGAAAAGACCAGCGATTATTGACCGTTTCCTTTGCCTTCGAACATTAAGACATAAAGAACTAAGAGTATTAAGCGCCAAGTATGCCCTTGATTCATATCTCTTGCAGAGCCGCTGGAGAAGGGATTGCTCAGCTACCGTCTCTCTTAGGCGGCCAAGATGCATGTGTAGTCTCTGAGAAGTGACAAAGCAAGGAGGCTTCTATAGAGACTCATTATGTACTGCCTTGTCCGTTGCCGCCTGAGGAACTCCAGTGGCTCTTCTCAGGCCCTTTATATAGAAAAGTTCAAGCTGTGATGCCGAAGGGGAAATTAAAGGTAATAATACCTTATGCGACCGACCACCAGCGTTTCACGAAGTTTGACCTTGAAGAAGGATGGTTTCATCATTGCTCACTTGGAATTCTACGGATCACATTGAGACGGGAAGATAGAGGTGAGACAGCTGCGTCGGCACCTTTTCGCCACTGTAGACTGGAGTCAATAATGACGCCCAGAAATACGCATGTGATTGAAATGGCGGATGCAAGAGTGACCAATGTTTATCTTCAACCGCGCTTGACATCTTCCTACACCTCAAAACAGAACAAAGCCGGATTTTTCCAATGAGAGAGACAATCCCACACCTTGAAGGTAAGCTTGTACCGAAAGTAGAGCCTGTCGAGCTGTCATGGCTGATAGCTTGTGTTTGTGCCCTGTAATCCAAATGCAAATGTCGTCAGTATATATTGCCATACGCACTTGCCTGGAATTTTTTTCCAACGAATCCCGAAGGCAAGCCATTACGACTTTAAAAACCGTGGGGAAAGAGCTCTTCCTTGAAGCACACCTCGTGATAGAACCGTCTCGGTGCTTAAGGTAATCCCTAACGGTACACGAACCACACGTCCCTTTTAGCAAATGAACCTGTATTCCCATGCCTTGCAACCTGTTACGAATTGAGCTCTGAAGCAGGTTGTCACAAGCTTTTGCAACGTCAAGAAATATGGGCAAGCTGGAAAGACCTAAAGCTCTCTGGTGTTCACTGTGACTCATCAGGTCTAAGACGCTATCATGGGCACTAAGACCTCGGCGGATTCTCGTCATACATGTTGACAGTGCCTTGCTTTCCTCAAGCCACCACGATAAGCGTTCATTTACCAGCTTCTCTATCAACTTAGCTACACAAGAGGTCAAAGACACAGGGCGATAGGAGGCAAGGTCCGTCATGCTTTTGCCAGGCTTCAGTACTGGTAATACATATGCTACCTTCCATGACGGAGGAACATTGCCAGTCTCCCAAACTCGATTGACGAAGTTTAGGAGCACCTTAATGAGTTCCAGAGGCAGATTATGCGGCATTACTTTGGTTGGTGATACCGTCAAGACCTTGTGCGCACCGGCGCCACAGGCTCTTGAGCCCAGTCTGACGCTTCTTAAGCGTGAACAGGACTTCCATGTTAGACCTGGAGGAAACAGGTGGTGTATAGATACCCATTCCCAAATTAGCATGTACAAGTCCGTCTGCAAATTCCTCTGCCAAGCATGCAATAGGATTTTTCTTGCGTATTGCAAGAGCTCCAAAAGGCTTCCTAGGGCGAGATTTTCCAGCAAGGCTGCCAATAACTCGCCATATTTTCGTCATCGGTGCCAACACAGTCAAACTAGCGCAGAATGAGGCCCACTGTGACCTGTAGAGCTTGTTCGTGTGCCGTCGAATGACAGAACTCAGCATATTGAAGGACGTCTTCATATCCCTGTCGTCGTTCTTCCGCAAGAGGTGTCGCTCCGCATTTCTTCTCGCTACGCAAAGGTTTCTTAGTTTTAAATCTGGGGCCGGAAAATGATCAGGTAAATTAGCCGCCGTAGTTGCTGCCATCTTACTAGAAATAATTTTGTCCATAACATCACCAGAGGCACGTTCTCGGTGCCCTCTGTACATGTGCCAGTTGACAACATTGCTGACTTTAGGACCACGCATACGAAAGTCGGCAGCAGATACAAAAATCGGATAATGAACACCTATTGACCACCTCAAGAGAACATCAGGTGAATGCAGAGTCAAGTCCATAGCTGTCGCTGAGGCTGGAGGTCTGATTAAAGTGGGACTTCCGTCATTGGCAACACACAGGTCCAAACTGTCAATAACGTCTACGAGATTGCGTCCACAAGAATCCATGTTTCTGTCACCCCAGATGGCATGGTGGGCATTGAAATAACCGCAGATGATACGAGGAGCCGGGAAGCGGTGGTAGAGGTGCTGTAGAAACAAGTACAATGCTACCTTCCTCCTCGGGAACGCGTACACGGATGCAATATAAAGGGTTCGAAAGCCGAGCTGTATTCTCACATCCGCTACCTCAATGTCATCCGTAAAAAATCGGTAACTGTTAAAGAAACATGTGGAATTTTCCTTCTTATGAAAATTGCGGCCCTTTCTGCAGGAAATGACTTTATGCTGAAGCTATTATGGGCGACTTATCCAATCAAACATCCCCCGCTTGGCAGGCCAGCTTCCGACAGGGCGAATACTGGAACACAAGTCTCTTTCAAGAATAGGTTTAGTTCAGCTAATCGACTTAAAATCCCAGCGCAGTTCTATTGAAATATTAACGGCACTTTTTGGTGGATATTAGATCCATGAGGGTGAACACAATCCATATTACATCAAAAGGAAGTTCGCTGCGAAGGCGGTAATCATGGACTCAGAAGAAGGCACCAGCTGTAGGAAGTTCTTCAGGTTACCAGGCGGCATCGCTTGAACATGTGAACGCAGGGTCCCAAACAAAACATCAGGAAGATAAGACAAACCTTGATATTTGAGCTCCTTATTTTGCGCAATGCACTCACAACACTGACAAAAGGTGCCGACGGGGACACACTCTTCGCTGCAGTAGGTGTTTTTTTTGTAACTTGTGCATATAAGAGTCCCCATTGCCTTCGAGTATGGTTGTGATACGGTCGTTTAGGAACATGGACAATTTTTGCTGCAGGTCGAACAACCGACTCGCACGCAATGAACCTTGGCATCTTGCTGGACTCCGGTCCCTCAGGAACATTGTTAGGTAACACAACAACATCAGACTCCAACACAGGTAACTGGTCAAATCCTGGTACAGGCTTCTAAGTTGGTAGGTTTTTGGGACTAGCAATGAAGAATATTCGACGGCGCAGACAGCTCAGACGAAAGGGGCAGCCGCCGAAACTCGCTGGATGATCACCACCGCGAATGACACAAGCAAAATTGGCCTTGCAGTGGTCGCCACCGCACCGTTTACAGCGTATATCGTTTATGCAAATTTTGGCTACATGTCCAAACCATTCGCATCTAAAAGACCGTGGAGGACTTTCAATGAAATCGGCAACTGCGTGTTTTGTGAATCACAGAAATGTTTTTTCGGGGCGCTTTGAGTTGGGAGCGATAGATTCGGTAGGTTTCGCAGCCCATTGCGTTTCTTGAGAGTGCGCACGAGGCACGAGTCGTTTCAAGTGCAGAACACCTTGTGATTTCAAGTAATCAGTTAGGTCACTTTCTGAATACCGCTTTGGTACACCCTTAATAACACAGGTGTTCTTCATGTAGAAATACGGCAGCGCAAATTATCTTTGATGTCGCCAATATGAGAGCACTTAAGGAGCTTGTCAAACTGCTCTTTCGTTGAGATATCCAGCTGAAGAGCCCCTTGCAAGGCGAAACGATTACGAATCGGAGCCAGTCCCAGCAGTGATTCAATAGCAGCGAAAAGCTACATGAGATTCCTCTCTCTTAAATCAACCCCTTTATCTTCGGTCACAACTACCGGGATCCCGACCGTTCGTTCTTGCGATGACTCACCAACTTGAAGCCCTCGTTGTTCACGTCAGCCATATCGGCCACTGACTTGTCGCCGTTCACGATCGTTGACTCATCCGCACTGAGCGATGAGGTCTCGCAGGACAGTTGGTCTCATCTCCATGTGCAGGTCGCTCCACGGCCTTGGAAGCCACCTCTTCCGAGCCACCCTGCTAGAATGGCGTCGTCCCTTTAGATATGCCGGCGCCGGTACAGCCGTACTCTAAGCATGAGACCGTACCGCCTTGAAAATGCAGCCGTCCTCGAATATTCAAAGAGAACTAGGTAAATTAGGCAAAATTAGGTAAATATCAGAGCTGAGGCGACAGTAGCTGCTGTTGTTGCCTCAAATACAATGGCGCATACCCGCCGTGGGCGATTGGCTAGGGTTTGGCGTCAGTAGGTCTAACAATGTCTTCGTCTTCTTCTTCCTCAGTGCTGAGTCCTACATATGCGTTGGCAGGAAGTTACGTAGTCGTTAGCACGCTCGGCGGACAAACTGAAGGATGGTGGTTTGAATCCAATCGCGTACAAAGATTTTTTTCTGATCGAGTTGAAGACCGTACGGACGGACGGACGTTACGACGTCAGTTCCGTTGTCGCGACTTCCGGTTGGCGATGCAACGGATGGAGAGGGTCTCGACCGGGAGTATGAGCTATTGAAGGCTTTCGCCTGAATACAGACACTTGAACACTGGCCTAATGATTGCTCTCTTAGGCGAATCACCCGATGTTCGAGACCAATTCGTAGACGACTCGCCTATCCAAAGAACTCGCCTACCTGCGCTATCTGCCCAGCCCTGCCCTGGAGCATACACGATTAAATACTCAACCTTCTTCGAAGTTATAGGAAGTGCTTTTCGTCGTCGTTAAACGTCCTACAAACGCCATTTGCAAAGCACGGCACTCTAAATGATGAACACGCCCCACGTCTCCGGTCGAACCCATAGCGTGCATAGGCGTGAAAGGCCAAACCATCCAGGGTCAAGTCGAATAAACGTTTTACGCCGTCGGCGTCTTGCCATGCACGAGCTCCTGTGCGGCACCGGTTTTCTCTGTGAAAACGATAGACGGCATACTTCGGTTCTGCGTCCATTATAGCCGTTTGAACAACAACCAAGGATTACAGCCCACTTCCCCACATCGACGGCGCACTGCAGAAAACCAAATGTTCAGCAGTCTCGTAAAGGAACAGCAGTTCACAATTTGTAGCGAGGTGCTGGAAGTGATAAAAGAATTACTCAGGTAGTGGGCGTTGATCCGCGTCATAAGAGGGAAATAACTAGAAGAATAAGAATTGAGTAGAGTGCATAAGGCAGGTTCTCTCAGATCAAGAATGGCCGTTTAGCGATATTTCTCAAGAGAAAAGTATATAGCGCCTGCATCTTACCAGTACCCACCTACGTGGCAGAAACATGGACGCTAACGAAAAGGGTTCAGATCACGTTAAGGACAACGCAGCGAGCCACGGAAAGAAAAATGATAGGTGTAACGTTCAGAGACCGGAAGAGGGCAGAGTGGGTGAGAGAACAAACGCGGGTTAATGACACCTTAGTTGAAATGAAGAGGAAGAAATGGGCTTCTTGGGAAGCGCATGTAATGCAAAGGCAAGATAACCGCTGGTCGTTAAGGGTAGCGGACTGGATATCAAGAAAACTCAAGCGTAGCAGGGGGCGGCAGAATGTTAACTGGGCGGATAAAATAACGAAACTTGACGGGATCAGACTGCAGCAACTGTACGACAGCGCCCTTGGCGAGCTATAAGAATGTAGGATTGGTGTTTGTCATGCAGTAGACATAGTCAGGCTGATGATTTTGATAAGTCCCGTTTAATTTAACCCTACGCATTTACGAGCAAGAATATAGCGTGATCTATAATGGTAAAGGTTTTGCGCGACGCAGAATATGTCCGCGACAGCAAATTTAAGCAGTTTAGTCCGCACTAGGTGCTTACGTTTCACGAGTTAGACGCTGATAACATTGTGAGTGTTTCTTCGAAGACAACACCTACTCACACCTGGCCAAATTTAGCGCACAATATTTTGTTCAGATAAGATTTGCACTGAGATTTAAACCTGGCTTCGAATGAGCATACAGCGGCTACGGGCCACGATTGAGTGAAGTGCAGTCTTTATCTGCCTAATGTTGTAGTTTTACACTTTAGGTTTTATTCTTCTTGGACAACAGTGTGAAGAATGTGCAAGAAACTTTCCAATTCTTTGCTAATATAAATGTACGATCAACATCGGCATTATGTTAGCTGGTATGGCCTACACCACTGCCCTTAAACGAGAAATGTATAGCTTGAAAACTGCGCTTACCCATCTTCTGAAGGCGAAGAAAGACCCATACACAATTTAGCCAAAAACCCACCCGATCAAACTTCGGATTTACCTAGGTAACATGTGAACTATGAGCGGGTTACAGGCAGCAGCCGTGTTTTTTTTTCTAAATAGCCTAGGCTTTACTGCACCTGTAAACTGGCGTGCACTGAGATAACATCTAGCAAACTCCACTCACCTTCACGACGAATAAGCCCGAGCTCTTCTATGGCTGTGTCCGCGTTTTTACAGGAGAGGGGGTCTATGACCAGGTTTTCTTCTCGCGTAAAAACAATGGCTCCTACGCGGTGGCTACCATGCAGCACCTTCATCTGCAAGAGAATTCAAACATGAGAGGTCGGAGCTACCACTGAAGTAAACAGGAATACCGGAACAGATGCCTAGGTGATGAAACTACAGTATCAAAGCTCCCTTTTTAAAAGAAACTAGAATGAAAAACAACTGCGGTGCTTCCAGCGGTTTAGAAGGTCCGGGTGCTGTTCTATTTCGTGCTGCAGTTTGCAGAATTTCGTCTTAATATTTTATGTGTTATGTAGGCGAAAAATCTAAGTACTATACTATAAACGGAAAAAATCACTGCAGTAAAGAGAACTGTTGTCTACCGATCGGAGTTGCTTCTCTTCTCAATTCCAGATAATTTCTCGCTACCTAGAAGCCTGGGCAAGAAACCGCCGACTCGGGTCCAGCATAGACCGCGCTGGAGTTTTCCTTTACACGTGCGCTTTAAAGCGGCATCTCTGTTTACGACTGGTCGCAGTGCCGTTACGCGACGGATAAAAAACGAAAAAAGAAACGCCGAAACATCTCTGCTTGATTTATTTGTGTGCCTTGTAGTTGCAACAGACGGTGTGCTCCGAAGCATAGAAGACGAGGAATTAAAAAAAATGGCCTAGATCATCTATGAGCGATTAAGTTAAAACGCGCAAACCGACCAGAGTACTGGAGTAGCTAGCTGCAAGGTGAGTCCCAAAAAAGGACGACGATACTCTCGCAAACGAAGAACAATGGATCCTTTTTTTCAAAGCTGGGGTTAATTGTAATTGGACATCTTAAATATCAGCTCAGGAGTTTAATCGCAAAACTTTGATCCATGAAGGCTAAATACGGCACTTATGCGAGGTCTCGGTAAAACTGAGCTATTCTTAAAACATACAGGGCTACATGAACGATGAAACCTAATGTTGACGGATTTTGACCAAATATGTCTAATTAGTGCCCAGACTGCGCCGAACAAAGTCGAGGGCGAGGTAGGCAATGCTACTGAAGGCTAGGCCACAGTAGAAAATCTCACTGGGCATATTCAATTTGCATTCTCGGATTGTCCCGATCTACTTGCCGACTAAAATCCCGCATTTAAGATTTCTCGAGCAGTCCGGAAGCTCCTCTCATCGGTCAGAAAGCTGCCCGCAGCGCGTACGGTTTTTGCGTCTGCCAGTCCACAGATTACGCTACCAGAATGTTTGCGGAGGCAGGTAGCAGGCAACAGCTGCAGGGACAGCTGCGACGATAGCTGCGTGCTAGCAGCCATACTTAGTAACACTCCGTGCACATTCTGAGAACTTATCGCGTTCTGTGCGGGCGATGATATCGTGCGTTAAACCTTCACATGACTTGCATAACTGCTCTTGTAGCCATCGCAGCAATTTTGATTCTTGACTCTTCGGCTGACGTTTTGAAAAATTACTACATAGGCACGCGTTCACAGCCGTGAGCACAGATTGCTTGCTGGTGTTTGGCGGTTCTTTTTCGCCTGTTTTGCAATTACAGCGCGGTGACCTGAAGCATTGCAATTGAGCCGATCGTGCGATGGGGAAGCTTGAGCGTGTTCTGATCGTTTTGCGAAGGTTTCCGTCTGGGTGCGTCTGCGGAAGAGCGAAACCGGCTACAGGTGGCACCTAGGACTTGGGTTGCGACTTTATGCAAACCTCGCCTCGAGCAGTTGCACCGAGCAAACCTCCCAGGTTGAACTCTGAAATTATATACCCAAGACGTACGGGGTGGTGATGTCACCGTTTTTTTGGGAGCCGCTCATCTGTTGCAAGCGTTGCCAATTTCCGCAGAGAACTTCGTGGATAGCAGCAAGCAACAGCTTCTCATGGTGAATTTAATTCATGAACTAGCAGTACAGCATAGCGAATATTTAAAAACCCGTGTAGTGAAAGGCAATATAGTGAGAGCGACCGCTTCTCTTCATGTGAGTAAAATGTCCATCTGCTAGCTTTTTGTGTGCAGTATTGCGTCCGAAAAGCTCGAAAAGTTTCTTCTGCAACACATCCATTACCGATTTGGATCTTGTTTCGTGTCGGCACTGTGCTTGAAAGCTGCCCTGTTTGCGCCGCCGCCTTTGTGAAAACGGTGTTCTGGACAAAAGCGACACGATCTCCGCTGGCCGGCCAATGGAGTGCTTCCTACCTTGAGGTTAGAAGGATTGACCCTGTGACCTCGCACTTTATCAGTAGTAACTGTGGAGCACTGCGGCGCACCGGAAGCAGCGAAACTAATCGCAGGCATATGTACAATACCAGTTCCAGACCATGCCAACATGCGGACAGGAAATGTGCGGTTTGGGAGCTTGCGTATGCGAATATGGAAGGATCGTGCAATGAACGTCTGCTCGAGATTTTAATGGTTCACTGTATTTTAGTATGAAAGAGCTGTATTTCGTGTAGGCGCATGCATATTAATATTTTCTGGGTAGGGAAGCTATTCGAGTGGTGGTGGACATGAAAAAACTGTACTGTCAATGCCCCTTGTGCAGGGCTATTTGCTCTTCAGCTGTGGTAACGCTTCCGTTGGCTGCTACCTGCATCCTCCTCCCGGTTATTGATGGCGGTGGGTGATGCGCTCGCGATATCAATACGCTTCTCATGCAGGCATGTCACGCTCCGTTAGCTAGTAGGGCGCGATTCGCAGCTTTGCCCTCAGTATTAAATATTGGATGGACGTCAGCAGATAATTATACCTGCGGCATCGGTGGTCAAGAGCTGCATTAATTCGCTCCCCTGTCGTGTTGGAAATAATTTGCACCACCAGCTAGCAGGCGCCACCGGAATGGTACGATAATAGATAGCGAGCTTGGCTCTGATATTCAGTGCTCAAGCAGCCACTGCCAACGATATCATGTGACTACATGTGTTTTCTCTCAGAGCGGAAGCCGCGTCCTTCGTGAATAGTCCAGGACTGGAAAATAAAAAAGCGACCACTGAGGAGAACAGAAGGGAGTGCTCTTCCACCGGAACAGAATTTGGCCATTCTCGCGAAGTGCTTGCCAGCTGCTACAGGTTCTATTTGAAAAGGCTATTTACACAGGCGGGTCGATCCTAGCTTGGTGGTACGCCATCGCGAAGACGCCGAGCGTCGTTTTCGTGTACGCGCTTCTCCGTTGTCTCTTCAGTGACACTTCCCAGTTCGCCGACGAAACCCTCTGGGCGAATGAACCAAAGACGGTTTCGACAGTGGAAGGGCTTTAACCGTGCGACATGCATGACTTGGGTTTTTCTAGAATGAAGTTCATGCGTAGATTGGGGAGAGACCTTGTAGTTCAGGCCAATGAGGTAAGCTAGCACAATTAACGGGCCTGTGTATTGGGACAGCAGGTTTAGGGATAACCCACGCTTGCGGAGAGGCGTCCACAACCACGTGTCAGCGGGTAGGTAGCAGACATCCTTGCGTCGGCGGCCGTAACGCTGCTTAGAGCGGTCCTGTGAGGCCAAATTACGTATCCGGGCTAGCGTATGGGCTTCTTCACCGAGCAAGAGGATGCTTGCATAGAAAGGTCGGTGTCGAGGGAGTTTCGAGGTGGCTGGGCGTAATGAATGAAGAATCGGCTATAAGCAGTTTTTTCATGCCTCGACGTGTTATAGGCGTATGCATTGAATGAAAGTACGTCGTCCCTGTTCTTATGACGGGAATCGATGGCAAGCATGTTCGTCATTGTCCAATTTGTACGTTCAACGAGGCTATTTCTCTGCGGCTGGTACGGCGTCAAGTGGCGAAAATTTCAAGAGCAAAGGTGCAGAAGCTATTGCACAACGTCTGCCGTAAACCGGTGGACGCGGTCACTGATAACGACGGAAGGAGGTTCATGACGGAGGATGACAGCATGATGAATGAAGACATATATTAGCAGCGCTGCGGAAATAATGGTGGCGGTTTCGCAGTAACGGATGAGGTGATCGCTGCACACTATGACCCATCGGTTACCTTTGGACGAACGGAAAAACGGGTCAGAAGGTCAAGACCCACTTGTTCGTATTGTAACGAAGACCTGCCACAGTCCTACTGGCACAGAAGAGAAGACTGCACTCTGACAACTCTGACAAGATAGCTGAATCACGCACAGGCACACTTTGTCCACGCTGTCTGCCATCCCATTAGCACGCGGCTTCACTTTCTCTATTCAAGCGGCGGCCCGACGCCGGACATGATCCGCAGGACAAGACAGTAAAATAATGTGCACTAGGGGACGGAGGGCATATGCTATAGTTGAGCTGCCTGTTGCAGCCTGTTGTGGTAAGGTATCGTACGCACAGCATGGACAGCCTCAGGAGGATGGCGCCGCCGCGCTAACGATCTCGGAGCCCGCGGTACAACTTCGTAGGTGAGGCCACTAAGAGGCCGCAGTGCCTCATATGAACCGAACTAATGGCACAGTAGCTTCTCGGAGAGCCCGCGTCGGCGCATGAGTGCCCATACCCACATATAAGCTCCGGGTTACTACCGAAAGTCTCAGCGTCAGAGGTTGTAGCAACCAGCGTCGAGGTGTTGGTGCTGTTTAATTCAGCATCTTTCGAGTCGCCGGGCTTGTTCAGCCCACTGAACGAATGTATCGACGTCAGCATAGGGGTCGTTGTTATCTTCGCCGTGGCGACTGGGTAGCATGGCATCCAGCATAATATTGACAAGACATTCATAGACCAACTGGAGAGGCGTAAGACGGATCGTCTCCTTCGCCGTATTGAAGGCAAAGGTCGCATACGGGAGAACTTCGTCCAACATGTGGTGTTCCACATCGAAGTACACAGAGAGTATGTCAGAGAACGTTCGCTTGAGGTGTTCAGTCAGTGCGTTTGTTTGCGGATGATAAGCCGTGGTCTTCCTGCGACAGGTGTGAGTGAGCTCGAATATAGTTTATGAGGTTTAACGTCCCAACGCGACTTAGGCTATGAGGGATGCCGCACTGAAGGGCTCCAGAGATTTCGAGCACCTGGGTTCTTTAACGTGCACTGACATCGCATAGTACACGGGCCTCTAAAATTTCGCCTGCATCGAAATTCGGCCGCCGTGGCTGGGATCGAGCCCGCGTCATTCGGGTCAGCAGCCGAGCACCATACCCACTGAGCCACCGTGGCGGCACGCGAGCTCGAAGGGAGACCGCATTAAATCATCCGTAAAGTCGGTCCCACGGTCCGTGATGATAACTGGTGGTGAACCCGGACGCAAGAGTCTTGATGTTACAAAAGAGTTATGCTGTGGATTGCCCCAGCTAATCCAAGATATACAAAGCGAACGCTGTTGGCATTCATTGTGCTCACTGGCTTTGGCGAAGACAACGTTCTAGGCACCGATGATTTTGAGCAAAGGAGGGCGCATAACTGGCGCCCTGGGTCAGTGGAATAATTGAAATTTGAATTTTGGTTTTTGGGGAAAGGAAATGGCGCAGTATCTCTCTCACATATCGGCAGACACCTGAACCCTGCCGTAAGGGAAGGGATAAAGGAGGTAGTGAAAGAAGTAAGGAAGAAAGAGGGGCTGTAGTGGAGGGCTTCGGAATAATTTCGACCACCTCGGTATCTTTAACGTGAACTGACATCGCACAGTATACGGGCGCCTTTGCGTTTCGCCTCCACCGAAGCGCGACCGCCGCGATCGGGTTGGTCATTGGACACCACAATCGCGCTTTACGGTACGTGGCGTTGGTGAGAGAGAGATGTGGGCGGCATGCATTAGCGCTGACAAGTTTGTGGCCGACACGCGGCACTGCAGCAATAGGCCAAAGCGCTTATTGGAATACCACCCTCTCTCTTCCAACCATTAATTTAACTGCCACCTGCCAGGATGACCGGGTGGGCACTCTGCCTACCCAGTGTGCGGAATGCACTCACCATTACAGACACCAAGCCACATCTACTTGCCCGATACATTATAGCCTTTTGTTCTCTAGCCTGGCTCTGCGGTAGTTAAACCACAGCTATATTTTTTATCCTGCTCAGGCTCCGCTAAAGGCGCGGTATGCAAGGCGACCCGCATCTTGCGGAGTTGCACTCCACAACATTTTATACAGTTGGTATGTGCCCCGGCTCACTCATTCAGAGAATCCGGGGAACGAGTAGGCAGTTCGTATAGCCCGAGGTCTGACGAACAGGGAGATCAGGCCTCAGACTCAGACCCTCGGGGTGAAGCACTGACCACGTAGCATGCCATAACTAATGTAAATATAGAAGACGGATATATCCGTCTCCGCATGCGGACCTTAACAAAGCACAGGCCACGATGCTAAGAAGGATCCAGACTGGATCTATTCTAAGCCCCACAGGTTATCATTTGTTAGGAACAGGGAGTATAAGCCCACCTGCCTAAAATTTCAGCAATAGGCAACCCACGATCATATAATATGGGGTGTGAGGTCGAGCTTGCACCTCGTAAGTTCCTGCCAGCCCCCTCCGAAGAGATCTGGGTTCAACTGCTGCTGAAGCAGGAAAACACAATACAGAAAGCGCTTGTTAACTGGGCCTTGAAGATCACTACTGTAAGGGGGTCACACTAAGGTACAGTCGGCCTCGATCTACAAATCCTAAGCAATAAAGTTGCTCCGCTCTCTCTCTCTCTCTCTGTCTAGATCACGTGGTTAGGCAGCTGCCGCTCCGCGGCTGTGGAGCCCCGGTGCAGCGACAGCGAAGACTCGGCCCGGCGGCACGGCGAATTCACGTGACGCGTTGCTATGGAAGCGGCGCAGCAAACACGTTCAAGGTCAAATGTGAGGCAACGGCGAAATCGGCCCGACGAGAGTAGTTGCGAGCTTCGCTTTTAAAAACTGAGCCACTTCGGTCGCAGAAGCGCGCTGCAGCGGCTATCTCTCTGCGTACCACGTCAAGTAGTCGGACGCTACAACGATCCATCTGTGCCCTGATGATGACACTGAGAACGGGCATAGCAGGTCCATGTCCACTTGTTGGAAATGTGTTGTTGACGGCGGTATGGGTTGAAGAAGCCCGGCAGGTTTTGCGGGTCGTGTCTTTTGCCACTGGCAGTTGCGGCACGTCTTCACCTAGTACTGGACCAAAGACAGCTACTTAGCCGTATAGTACTTCGCAGGAATGCGTCCGAATGTTCGGGTGACGCCCAAATGACCGGTTGACAGCTCGTCGTGGCAGGCGTGCAAGATTTCTGAACAGTTTATGGATGGCATAACCAGAACAAATGTTTACTTGTTATGTGCGAAGTTATTCTTGTAGAGGACGTGATCTCGGAGGTTGTACGAGCACAAAGCGCGGACGAAAGCCCGTGGAACTCGGACGCAAAGGCCCTCCAGATGCTCGATGAGAGGGTGTAACTCGGGGTCAGTCCTTTTGCGCTGGGCCATATCGGACGACGTGATGACAGCAAAAAACGGGAAGTAGTCCTGGGTGTCAGGCAATAAAACGTCAACAGGTGCACGCAGGAAACAGTCCGCATCGTTGTGCTTACGACTGGAATTGTAGACAACTGCGATGTCAGATTTTTGGAGCCGCTGACTACAACCCTTAAGCTGATCCGAAGGGTTTTTTGAGGTTGGCAAGCCAGCATAACAAATAATGATCACTCACATATCGAAACGGACGACCATTCAGGCAAGGTCGGAACTTGATGATCGCCCAGACTATCGCAAGACATTTATTTTCTCAGGTGGAGCAGTTTGCTTCTGCTAATTTCTCACTGCCATCGAGCCATTGAAAAAGAATAGCGCCAAGACCACGATTACGGTCATCGGTATAAATTTCTGTGGTGGCTTTTCATCAAAATGGGCGAGTATCAAGGCAGCCAGGAGCCGCCTTCGTAGCTCGTTGACGGCGGCCTTTTGATTCTCGTGCCACGCGAAAGGGATATTTATCTCTGGTAAGTAGTGTAAGGGGCTCAGCAACTGTTAAAAATTTTTTGACGAAACGCCTGTAGTATGCACAGAGAGAGGCCCACCAACCTTCGAACAGACTTTTCTACCGTTCTTGCAAGTGTGATTTCAGGTGTCACACGATGCAAGCGTCTTGGCAGAGAAGTTGTGGGACGTTTCAGCCGGTGACACTGCAGGCTGGTCGCTACTTAACACTGAATCGTGCGACACATTTTTGCCCATAAGAACGTTTATTAGTGCGGTTAAGGGTCCTGGCAAACCCTAAGCGCCCAGCCAATACGCCATCGTGCATTACCCGTAGAGCAGAGGAATAGAGAGTAGCCGGAACCATCAGAAATGCAGAAAGAACTTCCACGTGTTGGGTCACGGGCTTCTTTACAAAGCGGCGCCAAGTGCTCATCCTTGCGTTGTTTGGTCCTGAAAGTACGGCGGCCCGAATACTCTGGGGAAGCGGAGGCGAGATAGTCGTCAATGTTTTCATCATCAGAAGAAAAGGTTTAAACTGCAGGTCAGTTGGGGAGCTTCCTGGCTTGTAGTGGACGAAATTAGGTGGACAATGGGATGATGGTGATGTACAATTCTAACGTGCTGGAATACAGTTCTGAAAATAGGGGAGCACCATTCGGCGAACAAGTGCAGCAGCCAACGTACGACTTACCTTGCGTGTGTTGATCTTGGCTAGATTGACGCTTTTATTAAATTCTCTTTGGGTGATTGTATTGGACGGGTCAAATAGGAAGTACGTGAAGTAACTCTCGGCACCTCCCTGGAAGGCGCCGCTCTCTAATTTCTCAATTATTTCCCGTAGGAGCAACATTTTGCTGGTTTCCCAAGCTGCGCAGGTCCTTGTGATGTTGGCTAGGCCAACGTAACCTGTTCAAAATAAGTGAATCTTAGTAATAAAGGCTAAGCAGTCGGTAGCAAAGATACAAAGAGAGACAAACTGCGTAATTTCATGTGCCCGCTTTCTTGCATGCTAGCTAACACTCTTAATTTGTCTATTATTTTCTGCATCGAGATCTCACTTGCGCAAAAAAAAAATCACAGGCAGAACAGGTGCCGCAGGATACACACCAGACTTGCAAGTGATTTTTACTGCGGGATGGGAACATTTGCAGAACAATTTTTTTTCGTTCTCTTGTTCTTGCATCGCTGGTTCCAGCTATCAGCTTCAGTGGCATCAGGGGGCGATAATGAAAAACACGAGGTGAACGACGCGAACAGTGCACCACGTGTGCTCGGAAAAGCAACAGTTGTGCTGGATGTATCGGCCCCGTTTCAAAAGTGAAATCCGTCACTACCATTCGCCCCATTCCAAATTGGTATAAAGAAGCATAGTGCTGAACTCCATGCGCGGTGCACCAGATGAACCGTTTAAAGTGCAACGCCCTTATGTCATGACAAAAAGTAGAGTAGATAAGCGGCGTAACGTCAGCCCGTTCGTGTGCACAGTGCGTCACCGCTCCCCATTTTTAGGTTGTGTTCGCGGTGTTGTCTATGAGATACCGCACTCTTGCAAAAAAGTGCAAATTGGACAAACTGGGCGATGCTTGAACGTTCGGCTCATGAAACTCATGAAACACGATAACCTTTCTTCAGACTCCGTTCGTTCAAGCATCGCTAAACACTGTGCAGAGTGCACCAAGAAAAATAAAGAGGTGTGCAAAGCTGATTTAAAAAAAAAACCACCGTGTTGTACCGGCATCGCGACCAGCGCACTCGAGAGATAATGGAGGCATATTTCATCGAAAAGAAAAAAATTGTCTGTGTCAGCACTCCCTCGGTCGCGTTATATGAAAGTGAGATAGGATTTTAGATTCCTCTTGATGTATCACCTTTTTTGATCTGTGACACAGTGCATTCGGGTTTTTGAACATTGTAGGTAATAGTGCCCTCGTCGCTATCTGTGTATTTCCTACCTATCGCACCTATGTCGTTTTTCTGAATGCGTATATATTTTTGCGTTCCTTCTTAATAAAACTTATTTGCGAGACAGCGCTTGTTTTGCCCCTTTCTGTGTCCTTCGCCCGTTAGCGCTGAATTTTACCGCCAAAATGAACTATATCCAACTCGCCCTACTCACCATTCTTCTGCGCAAGATAAGTCATGTTCTCACAAGACTAAGGGCAGCCTCTAAGACTATGTGGTTTGGCTGTGAAAATCTGGTTACTCCATTGTTGTAGCAGCCTTAGCAGAGTGCCTCGTATAAAGGGTTATCAACAGCGATTGCCCGAAGGACAACTACAGGAGCGAGCCAAACAAACGGCAGGGACCCTTGCCATTGTGCACAGATTTTCACACTAGATTAAAATGGCGGCCGAAAGAAATGGTATCTCTGTTTAGCGGACGGCACCCCACAAGCTGGACAGGCTATGCAGTGTCGTCAAGAAAGCTGGAAATGACGCAGTGCCAGCACCATAACACGCCGAACTAAAACCTTCAGCAGTCGAAGAGAGTCCTGCATAATATGCTCTGCTGCAAACGCTACCTGTGAGAAACGGGCCCCTACCTCAAAGAAGGACTGCAGGAGCCCCAAGTGAACGTTTCAGCCTCTGCGATAGTTAGCCGTCTGGCCCAACATTGCCAGTGGATCCCGTGAAATCCAGTATGCATACCAGTATGGATTGAAACTGCACCTTTTGGAAGGATGACCTCAAAGGAAGAAAATTCTTCTACATATCAAAGAGCTTCTTGAGACTTATGAATTCCTCTCTGATTTTACCACGGTTTTTGCTGCGGCTTCAGCACCATTTAGCAATTAATCAAATTTACTCATAATATCGCATTTTCTCTTCATTTTGGCAACCAGACTGACGCTCGAACTGAGCAATTCTGGACAAAAGCATTTTTCAGCGGGAAACCTTTTATGAAAGCAATTTTTTCATATAAAGGAAGATTTCATTATACCATTTGTAGCGAGCCATTACGGCCGCGCCTGATGCCGCATAGGCAGATCACTGACCAAGCGCCGATGAAAGACGAAGCGTCGCCGCGCTGCACAAGATCACTTGGTTTTTGCACAGGCCGTCGGCGCTGCCCGCCGTGCTGCTCGCCGTTTTGTGTCATCCGCTGTGAACTCTTTCCCCTGAGCTATTTGTACACAAACCCCCTTTCACTTGGTGGAGGTGCGCATTTGCTAACGCCCTGCAGCTTCAAAGCCGTACGCTTCCGGTCATCATCATGGCCAAAGATTCCAGCCCCAGTCCTGCCGCATTGCCGCCGACCGTTGTCTGCGCTGGAGCTTTGAGCCAGCGCGATCCTGCTGTATTCAGTCGTACCGACGACCATGACGTCGAGGATTGGATAGCCTCGTACGAGCGGTTAAGAACCCATAAGAAATAGGACGATGCCCTCAAATTGAACTTCATCTTCTATCTTACGGACGTTGCGAATCTGTGGTACCACAACCACAAGGCTGACATCAAATCGTGGTCCGCCTTCAAGCAGAATTTCACCGACGTCTTCGGGCAGCTTGCGGTGCGCAAGTTGCGCGCCAAGCAACGCCTATGTGCTCAGGCTCAGCTGCCTGTTGAAAATTTCATCAGCTACATTGAGGATGTGGTGGACCTGTGTAAGCGTGTGGATTCTTCGATGCCGGAGCGCGCCAAGATCGATCACATCCTGAAGGGCATCGACGACGACGCGTTTCAGATGCTTCTGGCCAAAAATCCAGCAACCGTCTTCGACGTCCTTGCCCAATGCCAGAGCTACGACGAACTACGCAAGCGCCGTCTTTTCACTCGCTATCCACTCTCGCACCCGGAGCCTCGGGGGGCTTTGACGTCTGAATCTGACCAGTCGCCACTGTTAATCCAGATAAAGCAGTTTATTCGCGAAGACGTTGCTCGTCAGCTCTCTCTCGTCCACCCGAGTCCTGACGCTGCCTCTCCTCTTGTGCCTTCGCTTCAGCGCGTCATCCGAGAAAAAGTCGCCGAGGCTCTTCCTACCCTGCCTGAAGTTCCTTCCGTCCCTCCTTTGTCGTACGCCGAAGCCGCGGCACGGTATAGCCCCTCCACTCCTGTGGCGGCGCCCTTGCCGTACGCCGTCGTGGCTGTGCGGTCTCGGCCTGTAGCGTTTCCACCCAGTCAGCCTTTCCTGCGCCCGGCACCGGTCCCACCAGCGGCCCCGCTGCATCCTCCCTCTTCGCCACATTACAACCCTTGGCGCACACCGGATGGTCGTCCTCTATGCTTTTCGTGCGGTTTCCCCGGCCACGTTATCCGCCTCTGTCGTCGCCACATGGTCGCCCCTCCAGCGTTTGCGCCTCCAGCTGCTTCGGGCTGCTCCACCTTAGGAAGCGTACGCCAGCGACGAGCGTCCGTATACAACCCGTCGATCTCCGTCCCCTCGTCGCCGTTCACTGTGGCCTATGCGCCGTCGCCCTACGTCCTCTGACGAGGGAAACTAAGTTCCAAAGTTCCAGACGCAAAAACTGCATGATCTTCGAACAGTTCAAGGCCTCATCGTTCTCCCACGAACATTCTAGTGGTGTCTGTTCACGGTCTGTCTGTGTCCGCGCTTGTCGACACGGGTGCTGCTGTGTCAGTGATTGATGACAGACTGTGCCGTCGCCTACGGAAAGTGACGACGTCATTTTCTGGTTTATCGCTTCGCACTGCAGCCGAAGAGAGGATCGCACCTTTCGCCACATGTACAGAGCAGGTTGTCATCGCTGACATTTTGTACAGTGTCGAATTCTTGGTCTTGCCGTCTTGTTCCTAAGACGGGAATCTCGGGTGGGACTTCCTGTCAAAAAATAACGCCGTGATCGACTGCGCCCGCGCTGTGGTAGAATTTTCTGCATTGTGTGGCGATCTGGCCGACGACCTCCATTTCGTGTTTCTGCAGAAGCTCACCGTTACTGAAGACGTCCATATTGCTCCGGAGGCTTCAGCGCTTGTATCCCTCTCGTGTCCTGCAATGCCGGCCGTCACCGTACTATTTACGCCGTCTTCTTCCTTGGTCCACAGCAAAAACCTGCCGCTGCCGTCTGCTGTTCTCTATGTTCACGGAGGTCTCACGATGATGCTTATTAACAATCCATCTCTTTTCCCGCTTACCCTGCGACGTGGTGAATCTCCTGCTTCAATTCAACCCCAACACCTTCTTCCTGACCTGGATGCCCCCGTGACCTCCCGCTGTTCCTCCATCAACGCTCTTCATTCCGATTCGGCCCCTGATCCATTGCCCAACGCCGCTTTCCAAGCCGCAATCGATGACGCTCTTCTTTCCGCCCACCGGACGCAGCTCTCAGCCCTTCTGCGCACGTTTCGCTCCGCTTTCGACGTCGCCCACACTCCTCTAGGCCGGAGTTCCACCGTCGCTCATCGCATAGAGACCGGTTCTCGCCCGCCTTTTCGACAGCGGCCATATCGTGTGTCGGCAGTAGAGCGCCGCGTGATTAGTGAACAAGTTGAGGACATGCTACACCGTGGTGTCATCCGTCCGTCTCACAGCCTTTGGTCTTCGCCGGTGGTACTTGTAAAGAAGAAAGATGGCTCAATCCGATTTTGTGTCGACTGCCGCCGCCTCAACAAAATTACCCACAAGGACAATTACCCTTTTCCACGAATAGACGACGCTCTTGATTGCCTCCAAGGCGCTGAGTACTTTTCTTCTCTTGACCTACGTTCCGGCTACTGACAAGTACCGATGGCTGCACCTGACAGAGAAAAGACAGCATTTGTTACACCCGACGGCCTCTACGAGTTCAATGTGATGCCGTTCGGTCTGTACAATGCGCGCGCCACATTCGAAAGGATGATGGATAACATCTTGCGGAAGTTCAACTGGCAGATATGCCTCTGCTACTTGAACGACATTGTTGTCTTTTCCGCCGATTTCGCCACGCACCTGACACGCTTACGACAGGTTTTGACTTGCCTGACTGACGCCGGCCTCCAGCTGCATCTCAAGAAGTGCCACTTCGCAGCTCGGAAGTTGATAATTTTGGGGCGCATCGTCTACAAAGAGGGCGTTCTCCCTGACCGGGCCAAGCTGCGTGCTGTGGCGCAATTTTCTAAACCTACGCCACTCAAGCAACTTTGAAGCTTCATATATTTGTGTTCCTATTTCCGGCGCTTCGTACGCAATTTGGCGTCGATCATTGCGCCACTGACGAAGCTACTTGGCGGAAACAATGGCATGTCTGGCTGGTCGGCCGAGTGCGACAAAGCGTTCACCACACTGCGCCATCTTCTGACTTCCCCAGCAATACTCCGACACTATGACCCAACAGCACCTACCGAGGTCCATACGGATGCGAGTGGCATTGGCCTCTGAGCTGTCTTGGCTCAGCAAAAGATGGGTTTGAAGAATACTTAGTTGCCTATGCGAGTCGCGTGCTCACCAAAGCTGTGTCCAACTATTCTGTCACAGAGAAGGGATGTTTAGTTATTGTATGAGCACTAACGAAATTCCGGCCCTATCTGTATGGCCGCCAGTTTGACGTCGTCACAGATCACCATGCGCTCTGCTGGTTACCGTCTAGTAAAGCTCCATCCTGTCGCCTCGCTCGATGGGCTCTTTGCCTTCAAGAGTTTGACATCCGCGTCATCTACCGTTCCTGCCGTAAGCACATGGACGCCGATGCTGTGTCTCGGTCTCCCAATCCCAGCGACGCTGCCTGCTCCTCGGCGACAGATCCCGTGCTTTCATCTCTTACCATCGCTGATATGCCTGCGGAGCAGCGGAAAGACCCGTGGCTAGCTTCCCTAATAGACGCCTTGTCTTCGTCACAAAACGATGCGCCCTCAAGAACATTACGGCGTCAAGCTCCGCACTTTGCCCTCCGGGACGGCCTTCTATGCCGCCGCAACCACATGCGTGATGGTCGGCGGTGGCTTCTCACGATTCCCTGCCATTTACGATCTCAAATTTGCGCCTCTTACCACACCGACCGTCAGTGTGCGCACACTGGTGTGCTGAAAACACTCAAAAGACTTTCTCAGCGTTACTATTGGTGCGGCATGTACGCCTACGTTCGGAAGTACGTCCGATCTCGCATCGCCTGTCAGCGGCGGAAGACATCCGCTCCTCGTGTGACCGGTCCATTGCAACCACTCCTTTGCCCGGCACGTACTTTTGATCGCGTTGGCATTGACCTTTACTGCCCGCTTCCCTGTACGGTCTCTGGGAACCATTGGATTATCGTCGGCGTCAACCACTTCACCCGCTATGCCGAGACAGCCGCCCTTCCTGCCGGTACTGGCCCCGAGGTTGCGATATTCCTGCTGCATAATTTTTTTCTTCGCCACGGGACGCCGCGCGAGATCCTAAGTGACAGAGGACGCGGCTTTTTTTGCCACGTCATTGAAGCTCTGCTTACCAAATGTCGCATCGTACATTCGGGCCACCACTGCCTACCATCCCCAGATTAACGGGCTAACCGAGTGCTGCAATCGTACTCTCGGAGACATGCTCACGACGTACGTCGCAGCGGATCAGACCAACTGAGACTCTGTCCTACCTTTCGTGAAACACGCGTAGAACAGCGCCACGCAGTCAACCACCGGTTATACCCCTTTATTCCTGCTGTATAGGCGTGATCCGTCGTCCACAATGGATACCATCTTGCCATATACTCCTGACGCCTCCGAGTGGACGCCCCTCTTCGAAGTCGCAAAGCATGCGGAGGAATGCTGCCAGTTGGCGCGCTCTTTTACCTCGGCATCCCCAGGCCGTAAAAGTATCGTCGCGATAACGATAACAGGCAACACGTTTTTCCGATAGGATCTCTAGTTTGGCTCTGGGTTCTAGGCACACCACCAGAATTGTCGTCAAAATTCCGTACAGGATACCACGGCCCTTATCGCGTCGTCCAGCAAACGTCGCCTGTGAATTACATCGCAGAGCCGCTCGACCCCTCTTCGGACTTGCGCCATCGCGACCGAGAAACCGTCCACGTCAGCCGCCTGAAGACCTACTACGACCCGCTCCTCTTGTCCTCGCCATAGGTCGCCAAGGTGGCTCCTCTTCGTTCCCGGGGCCGTTGTAGCGAACCATGACGGCGGCGGCTGATGCCGCATAGGCAGATCACTGACCAAGCGCCGATGAAAGACGAAGCGTCGCCTCCCTTCACGAGATCAGTTTGTTTTTGGACTGGCCTTCGGCGCTGCCGGCCGTCCTGCCCGCTGTTTTTTGTCGCCCGCCGTGATATCTTTCCCCTGACCTATTTGTGCACAAACCCCCTTTCACAATGAATATATCCGCAGATCACCCGAGGAGAATTTTTATTTTTTTATTCATGTTTTTGCTACATGTCGGAATAATATACCCGCTACCTTCAATATTTCTGAGGTGCCTTAGAATTTTCAAATTTTCAAACTTTTTGCCCGAAAAAGCAGGACATAACATTCGTTGATCTATGAAGAGCGTTTGATAAAATTCCTCACCCTAAACTCTTACAAAAACCCTGCGCTTTGCTAACAATCGAACCATCGTCAACTGTATTGACTGCTTTCTTTTTTTTCGATCTCGGTGAATATGCTTCAGCTCGGCCACTTATACAGTGGATGTGTCGTAAGGTGTCCCGCAAGGATCTGTTTCAGGATAGCTGTTTTTTTTCTTTTGTACATTAATGACCTGCCGCCTAACATTACTAAAGTTCGCTTACATGATAACGATTGCGTGCTCCATCCTACTATCACCTCTATTAAGGATCACAACCTGTTAAACGATCCTTTTGCCATCTTCTATTAGTGGCGTGACACGTAGCAGATGGAAATTAACTTTGGCAAAATGACCTTGATGCCTTTTAGGAAGTTCTTGTCTCCTTCTCTTTCAAATATTCGTTTGCTGGTTTGTTCCTAAATAAATTAACCGAATACAAATACCTATGGCTGCTTTTTATTTCCAAAGTGTGCTGCCGCGGTGGTTGAGTGGTTACGGCGTTCGGCTGCTGAGCTGAAAGCTGCAGATTCGATGATGGCCATGGTGGTGTAATTTCAATGGAGACAAAAATCTGAGAGGCCCGTGTGCTATGCGATGTCCGTGCACGGTAATTAACCACAGGTGGTCGAAATTTCCGCAGCCGGAGTCTCTCACAGTTACTTTGGGACGTTTAACACCCATACACCAACCTAAACTTCCAGCATGTCTTGGTCGAAGCAAATAAATCTAGCTTGCTCTTAAGCATATCACAGCTCGGATATCTACGGCGCACATTAGGTGCTGCGCCACGTCACACAAAACTTTCCGCTTACAAAACGCTAATCCCATCGCTTATCGAATGCGACTCGGTTCTTTGGGTGTCTTAAAAATCGTGCTGCGAAAATTTTTCCAGAAGAACGAAATTCATATCACCGACCGTCACTACGATGGAGAACTTTTGCCGTCATCAAATATCAGCGCTTTATCTTTAATCCCACTTTCAACACTCTGGTACCTCGAGTGCCTCAAATATATCTAGATGCTCGTTAATTTGCCGATCCTCACCGCAGTGAGCACCCATGTTAAGCACCTATTGATACATATAAATAAATATTCTTCCCACGTATCATCAAAAGCTGGAACTCTCTGCCCGGCAAAATTAGTTCACCTGCATTTCCGTTATCTTGAGTGCCTTGGAATACCACTAACATCTATGCTTGGTCCATTTTATATTTTGTGTTGTATGTACTTTTATGTATTTATGCATGCATAAATGAACATATATACGCAACTGGTCGCCACGTATCCTATATCCTCACTCCTGCAATAACCCCTGAGGGGCCGCAGTTTGTATGAAAATAAAGAAACAAAAGGGAGGATGCCGGGGAGATGTGTGCACTCCCACTGCCATGCTCACAAATTAAGAAACGCTGTCTTAAACAGTACGTGGATCACTCCAGCCTATAACTACGAGGAGGAGGAGGTGGAGGAACTTTAATGGAACAGGAGAGGTCTGCCCGGTTATAACTACGGTCGCTTTCAAATTAAACACAATAGCATCAGCTATTCTGTATGCCTCATGTCTTTTTATCTCATTTCAAAGCTCTTTCAAGTTCTTTATTATTTTTTGGTTTCACTACCTCTTTTGGAATCAATCCGTCGTGAACTAATAATAATAATAATAATAATATTAATAATAATAATTGGTTTTGGGGGAAAGGAAATGACGCAGTATCTGTCTCATATCTTTTGACACCTGAACTGCGCCGTAAGGGAAGGATAGAGGAGGGAGTGAAAGAAGAAAGAAAGAATAGGTGCAGTAGTGGAGGGCTCCGGAATAATGTCGACCACCTGGGGATCTTTAACGTGCACTGACATCGCACAGCACACGGGCGCCTTAGCGTTTTTCCTCCATAAAAACGCAGCCGCCGCGGTCGGGTTCGAACCCGGGAACTCCGGATCAGTAGTTGAGCGCCCTAACCACTGAGCCACCCCGTCGTGAACTGCGAAATTGTTTTTGTGGAACCTCCTTTTAAATTCACCGTCTACATACATTGTCCTTTCTAGCGGTTAAATATCGAAATCTTATTGTGATAGCCTGTCTTAAATACCCTTTTACGTGCACCGTGAGCTGTATGAGCTGACATAGCTCTGAGCGCCGCTTTAGTTCCATAATTTTTAACTAAATTTAGGTATTTAGGCTCGCCTTTTCGGCGCCTTTTTTGTGCCACTATCGCATTAAAATTGGATGATTTCTTGAATTTGGTTGCCTCTCGAGCTTTCTGTTTCGTCTTTTTTTTCCAGAATTTTCTAATTTCCAGATATCCGACAATGCGCAAGTTGCCATTTTCAATGTCAGCTATGTAAGGTTTATTCATTTACGGGTGTTGCACTGTTTCAATCAGTTACCTCGTGATTTTCATTATCATAACCAGACGCGACCGTAGTTGACAGGTGGCACCAGCGGTGCAAGACGAAGAAGAATCAGTTGTTGCAAAAATACTGCTATCCGGTAGTTAAAATCAGTTGCATGTCTAGCGCGTGTTCTTTCGCTCCTGCACTGTCCGTTTCTTTTTTGCGCTAGTTGTTGAGTCTCAACTGTTGCACTTCTTGACTATAAGTAACCCACTTTGACTAGTTTTCTGACGCATTTTAATGTGTGCGTTTTTGCAATCGGAGTTTGAGATTGGGCGTAACAAGTAACGAGACTACGAGAAGTAACCGTTCCAGTAAAGTGTTCCTGCAAGCAGCAGAAGGAATCTTAGTAAAGTAAACCTTTCAAGAAACCCGGACACTCACCTACGCTTGTCGGCAAGTCGCTGTCCCATTGACCATCGGGCTCGCAGAACATGTCTTGGGTGCCGTTCAAATAGAAACCTGGTTCACATATCACGAAAGCTGTGTCACCAGGTACGAAGAAATCACCGCTGGAGCGTTGACCAGATAGGTGTCCATGCGCCACTTCAAAATTGCTGCAAGCTACCTCCGCTGCAATTTTTCGAGAAGTGGTAATATTACTCAGATCATGCCATGAAAATGTATAACATACGAGCGAAATCAAGCCAAGCGGAGAGCATATGCGAACGAATTTACGAAGCCTGATAATTTCTAAGGAATATGTTTGTGGTGTGCCATGAGTCACGCGTATGACTGGGACTGATCGTTTTGGAAAGCTGTATAATGAACAGAATGCGAAGTTCACATTTTGAGCTGGTGTTTTGATCGCCCTGTTTCCAGGGACTCATGATTTTGTTTTGCGACTAGCGTACGAGTTTTGCAAAAGACATTTGGTGGCGCTGCTGATTTTGGCTTAATTAAGCGCAACTTCACATACGCATAATGTGTGCAGCTGAAACTGAATTTTCATCGACTCAAAGGTCACAACGCACTTAAGTATCTCCAACAAAAAACTTTCTTTTTTTAAGTCAAAAGGCAATTTATAATTTAGCCTCCAAGGTGTGTGTATGCTGCCTGCCAGTCACAACTGCCAAAAAGTCTAATCAAACCGCGCGGTGAAAACTGTCTGGCTACAAACGCAACCCTTGGGGTCGGCAACTTAATTCCTTAACTTAAAACCTAACTTAAACTAGCTTAAAAGGGCAACTTGGGATCTAATACGGTGCAGTAAGCAATACGGCACAGACACAAGCAAAACACAATCGAAGTCCTACTTGTGATCTAAAGTTCCAAAGACTCCATGCGGCTGCAAATGAACCAAGCGAACGTCTCACTGAAAAATCAACCCGTCCCTGCGAGGTGTGTTCGTGAGGTATTTTCATTGCACCTAACATTTTAATGACTCAATTGATTGCACCCCATGCGCTCAATTATACATGAGATTTGCATTTAAATATCAAAGACAGTATTTCTACAGGAGGGACCGTTTTCTGAAATAAGTCTTTGGTGCGAGTTTAAGAAAGATGTGTGAAGTAATAGATGATGCGAATTGGCAACTGGTAGCGAGTGTTTAAAGACTCCTCATATCATTTTCTGCTAGACTTATTGCGGAAAAGATAGAAATTGGTTAGGTGAAACAGTGTTCACGCTTCCTTTGTCCCTAATTACTTCCTGCCTAAAACCTTGATATTTTATTTCAGCGAAGAGCTTAATATGTTTTCTGAAGCAAATTTGCGACAATGTGGTCAATAAAATTAGCGAAACACATTTCTCTGGAGCATTTCCTGATTTATACACACGTGTAATGTATGGCATACGCTGCTGCAGTGATAAATACCTAAACAACACGTATTCTACAGGTGACGAAAGAAGTTCTTTTTCCCAGTGTTTTGGTCTGAAGATAAAAGTCTTGTTTCTATAAAACAATCTGTTTTGTAAACCCTAATTTTCTCAGTACTTGTCGCTCCACCTGGCGTTAAATATATACAACCACGACGTGCCAAGCAGCATCGGTTTTTCATAACACTCAGGGTCTGAAACGACACCAAGCGGGTCAGTGAATATGAGTTAATTCGTTATTATATTTTCGGGAATCACTTCCGCTGCCAACGTAATCGAGTGTATTCAGTGCAGGTGAGCACGCTGTTATTTATATTATTGGTCACTGTCAAGATCATTTTCATAAAAGCTTGGGTAACAATGTCTACCCATAGGGTATAAAAATTTAGAGGACATTTTTAAAGATCGTGACTAGAAAACAATGACATCGAATGTGGTCAGGCTAGCTTTGGAATATTGCGTGTTCATTGCTTTGCCAATTGTTAGCACCCTATTTCTCTTTAAACCCCATTTTCCTTGCAGGTCATTCCATACACCTCTTATATTTGAAAAGTATGGCATTGTTTTCAGGGATAATTTTTTCTAAAAATGCAATATCCGTATAGCCGAGAGATGGGCGTGTTAACGAAGATCCATTATGTAAAAACTAGTGCAATGAAAACACGACAGACCGAGAGGAGGACGCAGTCAAGCGCAGGTAGCTCTTGTCTCCGTGTCCTCTCGGTCTGTCGTGTTTCCATATCTGTAACGCCACTGAATGCACTGTTATATGTGCGTAACCCTTACCCTTTGTAACACTCACCCGACTTGTTCACAGGCAGAGGAGTAGTGAGAGAACAGAATGAGCACTTAATTGTGCAATTTTTCATAAATGTTTACTTACACCTGCAGTTTGGTCTAGGATGGGTCCATGTTCCATCGGCCTTGCAGTAAATTTGCCACTCGCCTTCCAAGTGATATTTGTCGTGGCAGGCGTAGAGCCCAATTGTCTCATGCGGGCAGCATTCACCATGATATGGATTGTTGTTCCAGTCGAAAACACGAAAGCCGTTAACGCTTATGCCTGGGTCGTCACAGTAGGGCTCCCTGGTTAAGCCTAAAAAACATAAACACAAGCACAAGTGAAACTGCTGAAGAAAGAAGAATTTTGCAGGCTATTACAAGAGAGCGCAAGACAGTGGCGTCTTTACACTCCTTAAGTAGCTTGCCTGAAGGACACGCTTTAATTTTGCTTTCAAGCCCTGCTGTAGTACAATGCATGCTGTGATGGTCACTGCCTCCACGAGTAAACAATTGCTATGGTAAGTTCGGCTCTCTCGCCGCCGCCATCAGTCCGGCACTATTGCCTCAATAATTCACTCTACTGCTTTATTCTATGCACAATTACAAAATCTTACTAGTTGCAACAATAGCTTCACTATGTGAAAAATTTTGGCGCAAAACTGCCTACCATTCATGTTCGGCGAGTCCTGCCTCAACTATGGTGCTTTAGTGCGGTCTAAGCGTGCGGTAAATTCTGCAAAAATTTCTAAGGATCAATGGTTTGTAACAGTCGAAATATTTTGCGCTACTTCTCTGAAGCATGAAGGTCTAGCTGCTCATCACATGCGAGCCGAAATAAAGGCCGCACGCTGCGTCGTCATTGCGCTAGCCATGGGGTTTGTACCAGTGTTAGTAATGCATTATTACAACTCAGAGGCCAGCGTTTTCCGTGTAAGCGCAAATATTGTGACTAAATATTTTCTCTATTCCACATGAATGTGTCCTCATCATGTGCTGAAGGCTGATATTTCATCTGCACCTGGAAAGGATGAGGCGCCATCGTCCGAAAATACCTTATTAGCTCATTGTTCTTTTAGAAATATACCATAAGTGCCCCCTGCGCCGTCGTCTACATAATACGAGGATATCACGAACAGCTGCTATTACTATAGCAACAACTCGTTCAAAGGGGTTTTCTAGCTATAGAGCTCTTTCCCTGAGTCAGCCTATTCTTCCCAAGTTTCGTGTACTGATAACGTTAGTCACTGCAGTTTGCAGAGTTTGTATGACCGGGTAACATGTAAGGCGTCACAGCACGTGCAATATATACTTTGTTTATTACCTACAAATCCGTAGATGGCAAGCACAGCAGTACCAGATTGGCGTTACAGCTAGATTCCGCGTTTCCTGGAGTGGCCAATTTTTGGCTACCTGCAACGTTTGTTCAAAGTGCACACTTACTCTTGCACTTTGGAATAGGATGCGTCCAGGTTCCATTGGTGCTGCACTCAATCTGCCATTCGCCTTCCAACTCAAAATTCTCGTGGCATGCGAAGAGCACCATGGTCTTGGGGGGACGACATTCTTCTAAGTTCACCTCCTTTTCATGATAGAATACACGGATGCCGTTAGCACTAACCCCAGGGTCCTTGCAGTATGTATCTGAGAGCACAAGAAACATAATGAAGGGCGATGAATTCGATTGATTCAGACGAAATGCGAGAGCTTTCTCCTCTATCTTCTCTTAATTCCTGCTATCGTTCTGCAGCCTGGAGCACATACTGTACCACTACGGCTATTACCGCTACTTGTAACTTCATTAATCTACTGTAATCACTAGAACCTAGTCACTATCACCTGTCACTGAAGTGTCACTACCAAGTTGCTGTCCCCGACGTGCCATTTGAGCAGGTGTTTCATTAAAGCCGATATATCCTTATAGGCAGTGTTTCATCCTCAAAGTAATGCCACCTGACAGCTGCTATAGCCGGCGGCAGGTGAAGTGCACGAACTCCCCCTAAACTTCACTGGCCATGGTGGGCAGGTGGATGCTTTTCACAGTCACCGACGTCGTAAATTCTTCACCGTCACGGCACACCTAACGCTATTGCATAAAAATAAAAGCAACAAGGTATACATCGAATAACCGGGCTAACTTTTTTCACATAAACAAAATGACCGAGCTGTATTGTAGAAGTGCTTCTGCAAGGTTCATGCAGAGTATGCTTGCTCTTGTTTACGGATATATGGTGGTCGCTGCCGGCGCAGAACAGTGTTAACTTGCGATCAAAGCAGCCGGCGTAAATGACCTGATGGTGCTCAGTACCTATATATAATGCTTGGATATATACTGTACTTTTCTTAATAGCCTAGTTCAGGGTGCGCATAACGTCTACTTTTTGGCATCCTTCGTGCAAACCGACTTGTTCTGTTGGTTGACTGAAACCTATGCTTGCTGTAATGCTGTTGGCGAATACTTCTGTTGATAGATTAAAAACTCATGGTGCAGAAAGCTGATCGCCTCATAACCTTTGGCGTATTTGTCGTCCCCTTGTCTGTGGAATTAAATTATTTTGCAATACCTGCATAATATAATATAACAATATTGTGCATTAACATTACAGTTTATAGCATCATGTCCTTACCGTGCTTCAAGAGATCTCAGCTTTCTGATACTCCGGTGCCGCTTTTCTATTTCTATTACTCCTAAAGCATTGCCTGCTGCTTCTTTCGTAGCCGCTGGAAAATAATCTGCGCTCACAACAGCAACCTTGGAAGTTACGTAAAGATCCTTTAAATTATGTCACCAAATCTTACTGCTTCTCATACTTGACAATCATAATTAAGTTTACAATATCGCTGCCCTCGTATACTTGAAACCTGTGACTTAATTTGATGCCTATTCCCTGTATACCGCGTTGAGGCTATCTCCGTTCTCTAGAGTTTGCTCTGTCTTCACCACGTTGTGCACACAGACAGCTTTAACAAGGGCAAAAAGGCAGTGCAGCTGGCGACGGTAGGCCTGCAATTCCGAGCTCAGTGAGCTCGAATGCGCTATGGGTTGAATTGTACGACGCGAATGATATAACACTATTCGGTGTGGTTTCTCGTCCGGAGATGGTGCTAGAGCAGTTCTGAGCGTATCAAATATTTCTCAGCTAACGCAGACGCTATACCGCTCATTTAAATTGCCAAATTTTCAAACTTAATGGCTAGAATCCATGAAAATAGCATTTTAATACATCCCGTCATGTCCTTTTATACCGGCTGCAGAGGAAGACATCCTCTACGGCAGCTGTGCTTCACAGCATTAAAGAAGCCGTTTCCTATGCACTGAGCCCAACCCCCAGCATATAGGTTATCTTTACCGACTCCAAAGCATCCCTGCAGATCCTGTCCAACCTGCTGACGAACACCAATCATCAGTTCATTTTTCTTGACATCGGGAATCTACATCATATGGCTATTGTCGAAGGCCACTGCATAACATTTCACTGTATACCAGCACTCTGTTGCATCCTGACCAGTGAAAAAGCAAATGAAGCGGCCCGTAAAAGCCCCCAAAATCGAAGGTACATTCGGACTTTCTTCACGAAATCTGATGCGTTCTAAATGGCTAAAAGGTTTGCTTCCGAACAAACGTACCGGCTCTGGAGTTTGCCGGCGCATCACTAACAATTTCTGCACACAGTCGACCCACACCTCAGATCAATACTCCCGCCCAAAATTCCTCGTCATCTAGAAACACTTTATCGCCGGCTTCGCCTGAAGGCTGCCTTTATAAACGGCTTGCGATACCGTTTCGTTCAATTGAACAGTCCGCTTTGTGAAAACTGCGGCTAGATCGAAACGAGGGTACATATCCTGCTTGAGTGACCTGCGTATGCTGGCAAGCGTGCGTACTATGAACATTGCACGGAGAAGCTCTTCCCAGTGCCTGGAACAATGCACAGTGGTTTAGGTCAGTTGGTCTGCGCTAGGCAACAGAGGCATGCAGTGAATTTTTTATCTGCATATTTAAAGGATATTGGAAATCTTGACAGGCTTAAATTTCACCTTGCATGTTAGTCTCGTGCATACTACACACAGTGTACTTTGTTAGCCCATATGTCAGAATACGCACTTCATTTTATACTTAACATCATTACTCGCCATGGCACCTTAGTACGCATTTAATTGCAGCTATCTTCTACACTTTTTATTTGTTTTATTTTAGCTTTGCCTCACCGCTCTCCTTCCGCCTTCATCTCCCAAATTCACTTCCCCACGCAGAGTAGCATGCCAGCTATTTTTAAACGCCGGCTAAATTCTCTGCTTTTTCATTAAACAGTTCCCACCTCGCTCTCTCTTACGTAATCCGGAGATGTTACAGCGAGTAAACAAAGTCACTTGGGAGAAAACTGATGGTTTGATGCAGGCATGGCAGAGTTATAGATTTGAGGATTTCGACCCGGCGGAAACGAGCCAATGGCTCCAAACACGGCGCACGCGCAGCTCTTGTCACCCTGTTGGTTACACGGCTCAGTGTGGTCTTTATTTAGGAGATGAATGGCGGCTTGGTGGCATCTTTCAAGCTTTCTTTTTTCATCAGAAACATGAGTGGCTGATGGCGCTCATTCAACACGCATGCAGGCCATGACCAGCGCTTTTGACGCGAGGCTTCTATCTTTCCTCGTCTGGGTTGCGATATATGAATGCTGGGGTGCCTGTTGCCTCCTCTTCCCACGGTGACAGGCCAGCCGGCCGCATCACTGGGTTTAAAAGAAGATTATGTAGCAATCCATCAAATTCTCGTTCTCGAGAAATCGGCCCTATTGTTCATCCTATCTACGCTCATGTTCTTCCAGCACCAGACAACCGTTATTGCCGTGAAAATTGGCTTTAAAAATCAGACATTTTTTCGTCTACAAAGTGGAACTCCCTAAATTAAGACTGCCAGTGACATGTCTTCACGAAGTGGAAGTGAATAACAATGTCCGCCATTTATATTGGGCTTAATTAAAATCATTAATAATAAGTGACGATGATAATGCCACTGCATCGAAGACGACGATCCCTAGAGAATACGGCGGTTGGGAGCTGAAGTACAACGAAGATGCAAAGCAGGATACTTAGAAGTGGCCTAATTAAATGCCTGCTCATTATATGGTCAGTGAGGAGGAATTGAAGGGGCGTTCTTTCTATAGAATCATCATTATCAGCCTGACTACGCCCACTTCGGGGCACAGGACTCTCCCATATCTCTCCAATTAACCCTGTGCTGTGCCAGGTTAGGGCCACACTAGCACTGCAAATTTTTGAATTTAATCCGCCCACCTACACTGCCGCCCCCTGCTGCGCTGGCCTTCTGTCCGGAACCAGTCCGTTGCCCTTATGACTTCACATTACATGCCCTTCCCAAGCTCATTTCTTGAATTCCACCTGGTTGTGATTTATCAGCGCTTGTTCCCGACCTACACTGCCCTCGGCCTCTTCCTTAGCTTACACTTATATTCATTTCCGTAGCTTGCTGCACTGTCTCAATTTATGTTGACTCATTTTCATAAGCATCCACACGTTTCTGCCTCATAGGTGATTACCAGTAAGACACAGCTGTTTTATTCTTATTACCTGAGGGATATTGCTAAACTGGCATTCGTGATCTCAGAGAGCCTGTCAATTGACCTCCACCTTTTGTGATTGGGTTCTCAGATGACTACCTGCCGTAAGTACATGTAATAATACCTTTACTAACTCTAGCACCACGCTGCAGATTGTGAACTTGTATTGTACCGATGAAATATATTCATCTAATCAAAAAACATTTTGACTGAAAACAAAAGCCTTGTCAAATAGAAATGAACAAGCAATAAAATTGAAGTATCTCCTCCACAGGCCAATGGAAAAAGAAGAAGCGCGAGGAAGAAATAGCCGCACAACAGCGCGAATCTCAGCGCCTGCCAAACAAGCAGGAAGCGTACGCGTTTTGATATTGATATATATTAGTTTGTTTTCGAAACCGCTAGTGCGCTTTTTTCTCATGAAGAATACAAAAAAAAACTCATCATGTTTGAAGGCAAAGGAAACCTATACTTGACGGCGCAACAGGCAGCTATTTCTGTTGTTGTTTGTTTGGTGTTTCGCGGGGAAGCGGTTTCGTTTTTGACAAGCCTAGATTTACAAGTGCAGTGTTGCAAACAAACTCCAAGTGTGCCTCTATATGCTAACCGGATAAGTTCATGCCATGTCACGCACCTGCGACGAGGAGAACACTTGTGGCTAGCTGATGTTGCTCGAGCCTCGACGTTTTCAAACGAAACGCTTGGCGTGTTCACTTCATCCTCATACCAAGACGCTAGGCTGCGTAACCAGCACTACAAGGACCAATATTACAGAATTTTAATATGTCCGCACATACCAGTCTCTACTCATCAATCGTGACGGTGGTTCGGCGATGAAAGCTGCCCCACCAGTAGCTTTGCTTGCTGCCGACTCCTCGGCGCTGAGCCTAACCTGCCACACGCGCCGGATCAGCCCACAGAAGCATCGCACGCTGTGTGGGGTGAGGTGGCACAAGTGCAGGCCGCAGTTCTTCGCGACAAATTTGTTGTCGGGATCGACAACGGGATCGACAGCGTAACGCTGGTGCAAACGTAAACGAAGCGACGATAGCGGCGGATGATAGACGCCTTCAACGTCCGGCCGGCGGTAATTTTCATTTCGACTGCTGCCCCACCGCATTGTTCGGATTCAATAATCAGCGAGTACACGTTTATGGCAGTTTACCTCACCTTTCGGTTATTTTATCATCAAAGGGTCCCAAGCTCGAATCAAAGCGGCGGAAAAAGTTTTGCAACTTCCAATCCTAATCTCTTAACAATAAATACATATTTCGCGGTGGAAAGCGACAACACAAACATGAAATGCCAAGCTGCCGAATTTTGCAATCAAAATTTACATAGTTGTCCTAAATGCACTTTTAAGCATTTCCTTGATGATATTGATCGCGGTTTATTGAGACATGGCAATATCAGTCCACGTCATCGATAGCTCATCGTAACTTGTCAGTATAATGAAAAAAGTGAAGCTTTATCCTATATCCCCACCAGCATATACCGGCTGAAATTTGTATAGCGTTAGAAATAGAAGTCACTAATTCTATGATACTTGCAGACAATACTGACCCATCAGAGATCAGCCGCTGCGCGCAAAGATGCAGCATCGATCGTTTCATCAATAATAAAAATTTCTGAGCTATATTACGCACTCGGATAGCTCCTAACATATTCTAGGGGCTGATTCAAGGCGTAAAGAATATAGGGAAAATAATATCATCCAGTTGCACTCCGCACCCACCGTAAGGCGGTATACTACCGAGCAACTAACCTTGGCACGTAGGTATGGTAGTATTCCAGGCTCCGCTCTCCAGGCAGCTGGCTGACCGGGCGCCTCTCAGCTCGAAGCGGTCGTTATTGTCGCAGTAGAACCTTAGCTCGTCGCCAGCCTTGCAGCAGTCGCCATCGTAGCCACCATTCAGTACCATCACCTCCGGGCAGTGCTGTAACTCTGTGTAGACATTCCACTTCGCTGTGTTACGTGCTTTAATAGTAGTAATAATAATAATAATAATAATAATAATTGGTTTTTTGGAAAAGGAAATGGCGCAGAATCTGTCTCATATATCGTTGGACTCCTGAACCGCGCCGTAAAGGAAGGGATAAAGGAGGGAGTGAAAGAAGAAAGGAACAACGGAGACCTAAAGAAAAATGGTCGAATAGTTAGCTATAATTTATAACTGAGAACTTAAACAGCTTCCTTTTCAGATTACCTTACGTGACCTGTTAAGGTGCACACAAAAATGTGTCATGCTTTGCATAATACTCGTATCTGTTTTCGGCTGTTCTTTACAAGATCTATCTTCGTCGATAGTGCACTTTTTCTGCACCGTGTTGCGTGTCCACTGATTAAGTGAAGAATGACATGAACCCGACGTCGTCGAGGATAAGGCCCCGCGTTACTGTTAAATTGTATAATTTGTTTTTTTTTTCGTGGAAAAAGCACGAGACTTCCTTCTTGCAAGCCACTATAGAAGTATTTTGCCGCTTTTCATGCAAATGTACACTAGACAGCATAAAATTTTAAATGTCTTACATGGGCAGCATGGTGAAACAAGCAGTAGTAGGGCCACTGAAATATTGATGGCTGCAAAAAAAAAACAATGTAGAGAATCATCACACTTATAGTAAAGCTCCGGAGACCATTCCACATTCTTTGACAGCACTAATATATTGGGTAATTAAGTACTCCAGCTGAGAGTTTGAATCCTTGAGAGCACCTGCATGCAATGCAATATGTAAGCCTTATACTGACTGCACACACACGTGCAGGTGGCGGTGAAAACCTCGTATTCAGTGAAACGAGAGTTTTCAGACCAAAAGTGGGCCTTCACTTAGGTGGAGTCCTTATTCCGGGACCCCGCTGGACGAGGCTGCTATTCGCGGCCGTTGGACTAGAGCCCTTTGAAAGCCGTCCCCGAGCAGTTAAGCAGGGCTGCCTCTCGGGAGAAGAAATGACTGACCCGACAGGCCCAAACCATGTGGAAGTTATCGGACACTTCCCCACCGGAGGGGGGGGGGGGGGTAGCGCCAATCAATTTTGGCTCAAAATGGTTAGCCATTGCAGGACACCAAAAACTGTTGGTCTGCAGGTGCTTCAGAGTTCGCTTATCGGCAAGCCACTCAGAATTTTAGCAGGGACCGGGAAAAGCCGATGCCGTTCGCAATAGTATTCCAGAATTGCCCTGAACCGCAGAAGAGGTTGTCTAATATCTGAGCCGGCGGAGCCTGGATGAGGTGCCCGGTGGGTACGCGCTCGGACGGCCGCGCCCGCCGCCTCGTAACATCTAAGGCGACCCTGATGGCCCGGGGTGCAAACTATGCATGCGGTCAAGGGTCCGATTCCAGCTTTCGAATATTGTAGGCTGAAGGTGAAACGGAACGTAGTGTTCACAGCCTTGACGCGAATATGTGATGATTGCCTTCGAATTCGGGTCCAAGGCTGCAAGCGCAGTGGCTACTTCCTCGTCCTGCGCTGAATTTGGAGCTCGATATTAGAGGCTGTTAACGTGTTGATCTTGCTGAAATACGGCGGCCGTATAGAATCTAATGGGCGACGAGGTCAAGCCTTTCGGCTTGAGTTAGCATTCCTAAATTGTGAATAGAGATCATTCTTCTAAAGAGTCTCCCAGCCGTGTGAGCGTCAGGATTGTGGCTTTAAGAAGACAAACACAAAGTTTTGAGGTGTACGGTTTTTGCCTTGAAAGAGGTTTATTGGCTCAGTAATTATTAAAATGACCTCAATACAATACACCGGAGCACACAGTTATTAAATAATTACAAACGATTTTGTACCACCAGTTTCTGCCTCGGTCGGCGCCATCGCTAAGGTACACCGTGAGATAACGGTGCAGCAACAAAAATGACAGCCGCAATCATGGCGACGTCGGTGTCACTGTCAAACATGCATTGTTAGTGTGGAAATCTTTAGGACGCGGTGAGATCACAATAGTTGCACAAGGGCTCGTTGACATCACTCGATGAGGATGAAAACTTTGAGCGGCTCCTCAGAAAATATTGCATGGCAAAATAAATTGTCGTCCATTCAACGCCTCCTACCGAAAATTTCTAGAAGGTATCTCTATACAACCATGAAATGAAACAAATAATTTCGTTCGTTTGCATTTAAAGTTTTATTGCCTCCGCGCCATTATGAAAGAGCGTTGTTAAGGTGATGGGACCGCCCCTAGGTAGCGGGGCTATGCTTTGTGACCTATATTTCTTTATGCGAGAGTGGTATTCTTTGGTCCAACTAATCGTACTAGTTACAGGCTCATTGTTCCCGCCAGGTTTACGTTCTAGATGATCTCCCGTGCGTTGCAAAGGCAGCGGCTTCTAAATAAATTACAGTTTTGTTTGTGGATTGTGGGTATTTTTGCATAGCGAGGGGCTGGCACTGCGAACAGACGAGCAGGAACACAAACGGCAGCACTGGCGCCCTCTTGTCCGCCTTTCGTGTTCCTTTCAGTCTTTACACGTTGCCTCCACTTTATGTCTGTCAATACCTCGTGCAGCATTTGTACCAAAACCATTCAAAGCATGCGCAGGGAAGGACTATCGGCACAAGAAAATTTCCTGACTCTGTGTCACAAAAAAGTGTAATTTGACGAATCTAGAGCTCTGACCACTTTTTGCCCGGCACTCTGCACTAAACTAGGGCTTATATTTGCGTTATTGAATGCCGTGTTTTGGGAAGCGGATAGAAAACGTTGCGCGACGTGGAAGTTTTTAGAACACAGTTAACCTATCGCGCGCTGTACGGCTGTAAACCGCTGCTTCCACCGGCACGTATACGTTGCGCCGTCAATGCGATGGTTTAAAACTAACGCCCTGTATATTTTTTCCAGAAAAAAATACAGTCGTTATTTTCACGCCATGCGCCATAGGCTGGCATAGCAAGTGAACATGGCGACTGTCTTGAATTTCCCGTAACCAGATCTTAGAGGCTATATTCGTGGCAAGCTGTGCAGTGAAGAAGCCGTGACAGACGTCATAAAATATCATAAAAAGCTTTCTTTAAAGAGGACGTCTTCTTAATTAATCTGTCGCACTGACGCTACAGCAACTACCGGTTCAAAATTGCGTTTTGCAAGCTATATGATTGGTCTTTGAAGAAACAGCAGTTACGAGCCCAAAGTTGCATAACATGTCTCAAATGGGACAATTTTCAAATTTCAAGTTTCCTGCCTGCAGTACAGAACCTATCACAGCGACCTACACAGATAACTAATTTAAATAAACCTTGTGTAACCAACTATTTAAAAAAGGCAAGATTTCATGGAGGACAACAGGCACAAGATCCAATGGCATTTAGGAGGTCCCCTTCACCTTTACGCTCTGAGACCTCCTTTCGCGTTAGATATTTTGTACGTTTAAAAAAATATGATTCTCTTCCTGATAGACACAAAGTACGGTTAAAACGAAGAACGTAAAGCGATGCAAGCAACAGCATCTTTTACACCTCCAAGCTTTGTTACACCAACCGCATCTGCTCAGCAAGAAACAGTGACGACGACTCAAGGGTGAAAATGTGAATTAAAGGTGAAAGGCAGCGAAAACTTTTTCAAGAAATACACATATAACAGCTAATCTGCTGGCCATGCAAACCACTGAGAAGTGTGTGATAGGGCTTCAACGTTAGACATTGTAGACGTGCGAAAGCAGCTTTTTAGCCTGGTTGCCTTATGAGTGTGCAATGCCTGGGTCGGCGGCACGCATGGCGACAAAATTAGACTCAGGTTAAGCTCTCGTGGAGGTTAAGCTAGTCTGATCTGTTCGTGCCACAGATAGAAGTCGATGAGGCCAACGATGTGCCAGCCATAGCGCAAGGGTGTGTAGCGCTTTAACACGATGCGTAGCCAGGTGCGGTGAATTGACCATTGTTTCATTCTGTGCATTGATGCCATGTTCCTCTGGGACATATAAGAAGGACATTGACATCACACCCTACAGTATCCGTTTCTTGCCCGTGGAGAAAAACTGTGTTGTGCCATGTGACCTCTTCATATAGCTGGGACCGTTTAGTCTCTGGAAGAGCTGCATGATGGGCCACCATGCCGGATCACCACGGGCGTTGACATCTTTGTTTCGTGAGCAATGCACTTTGGTGAGGGGAGTATATGCTGCCCTGCAAGAGCCGCCTAGCTGGATACCCTATCGGATGCATGTGCGTGCCTCCAAGATTTTTTTATGTAGGTGTATGCAGGTGTATGGTGGCCTGGGGTTTTTTTGGTGTAAGCGTGCTTACATTTTTCTTTTCAGCACAATTTCCATGCAAGGAAAAAAGAATAGTTCTCTCATGCAGTAGCCAGCGAAGCTTATCTGTAAGCGCCACCGCGGGTTCGAAACCCAGTCGCGGAAATATTTATTTTATTCCTGCAACCTCAAAGTCATGCAAATCACAAGATTCTTGGTAGGGTTTACGCCTTGAAGCAGTGCTTTCGGACCAAAAATATCGCTAAGAACAATCGAAGGAAAGCAATACATCCTTCTATATTGTACCAACGGAAGGTGAAATAATAGATTTATAGTGTGGTACCGCGCCGCCTCCACCATCTCTCGATGAAGTCGTCTCCTCTTTCTCTTGTTAGTTTCAGCGCCAGTAATTTCTTCGCTCGGATCTAGTACAATAACGACATTCAGCTACTAGATGAAGCCGGCCAGCATATTAAAATATGTTTGGTTGCTAGTCCTGCTTTCTCATCGTTTATTCCACCATCTTGCGCATAAGTGCTGACCCTCATGAATAGCATGCGTTGCCGGTCAGTCTGTCTCAAAGCACTGCTAAGGTAGATGAGAATTAATTCTGCACTGGTGCGTCATCTGATCACATATGCACTTTTATTTCATGTTGGGGCCGAAATTCTGCAAGCGTCTTGAAATTTCTCTTTCAAAACTTCGGAGGAGAACTCTCGGCGAGTAGTATATCAAAGTAATCTGCCTAGTAAGCAGGACAGAACGAAATTATTAACCAAGCATCACACATTGGCTCTACCCAGTGGCTACAAAGCTGCGGAATAATTAGCGCTCGTTGTCGTGAGAGAGCAACTTATAAACAAACATTAAAATACCTTACTCTAAGCAATCACGTTGAGGCTAAACAGTGAGCACACTATCCGATCATCCGCGTCAGAGCAGGTGAGGTGCTTGCTAAGAATACAATGAGCACCTAAATCAGTGCTGTTTTACAGTTCGGAAGATTAAATTTATGGAGACAGAACATACCCACTGAGGGCATAATGGTTCACAGGCACACGCATACGCGGTTACAAACGTTTTATTTAGCGCGATATTGTTGTCGGTTACGCCACGTTTACTCCTAATAGATTACGGGCGCCAGCGCGAGCTTCTGGTCATGCACTGAACACAGGATGTTGCCGGCAATATTGTATATGCGTCTTGGGTAACCATCGCCAGTATTCTGTCGACCAAAACAACGACCTCGATCGGCGCCTTCTTGGTGGCCTTTCGCACGTAGATTTGCCGTACCACACGACGACGGAGCAACAGCCTTGTGTGCTCCGTGCTAGGTGTCGGGAAATTAAGGAAGCAGGTCGCCGTGGGGATCTGAAACGTACGCTTCGAGAGACGGCAGGTGTGTGAAAATCAGTATATATTTTTTCGAATTGCTACCATCATTCTCTTCCTTGTGATTACACTTCTACGGGCGTAGTGCCCCAGCAGGATATTCTGAATGCTATATTTTTACACTTTAACTGCTGTATCAATTCGTATACAGCTTAACCGCCAGCCCAATGGAATATTTTCGCGGTAGCTCTCTCCTTAATTTCAAAACATGCTGCAATTGGTAAGCGTGCTTTGCCATTTAAAATCTTAAGTGTTATCGTTGGGTTCTTAACCTTGAGAAATCGATGAATATATAAATGTACCCTAGCTCCCGTAAATGCAATAGTTCCTACATATTATGTTATGGTTAGGAAGGCTTCCTATCAGTGACTTACCAACAATGTCTATCGACGAAAAACTAGTTGCCTTACGACAATTTCGCACAGGTATTCGAAAAACTGAAGTATGAAGAAAGTATAATTCCTACCATCAACTTATAAGCGTTTGCAAAAGTGTGTGACGAAACTGAGATTTTTTTATCAACATTGGTCTATCGTTCCTAATTCATTTTGTGAACACTGTATCCTAGGCTCTTAAATAATGATGTAAGCAAAATAAAATTATTACATTCATTTACAGCACACATGCCCTAATTAGGTACAGGCACGCTCCAAGAGCTCGAAGCCACTCACATAAAAATATTTCACGGCGAATAGTACAGGAAAAGAACATTTCCTTTCAGCACAGAAGCCCAAATCGCCTCAGTGCTTTCTTGCTAACAGTGATGACATGGTGTTTTTCAGATACGCAAGGCACTCCAGGATTTTTGACTGTGCCCAAGGAAGAAAAGGAGCCGTCCCGAAGGCTCACGGTGCCGACAGTACAACCAGGTCGTAAAACCGCTTCAGGAGTTGAACATGCACAGTCTCGCGGCATGGCGGGGAAGATCGGCAGGGGCCGTCAGTGGCTCAATTATGTATTTGACGGGTATTTAACGGGCGCTCCAGGACGAAGTAGGGGCCTTGATATTTCGAATAAGTTTCTTAGAGGCGCCTGGAGTACTGGAAGTTATTTACAGTCACACGGGTGAAACGGGTTCGAAGGTTGATGCAAGCTTATCTTCTTCATGGCGGTGTTGTGGCGCCCCGGAGTGTCTGCGGTGAGCAACCTTGCAATCTGGCGGCAGTATTCGGCTTGCTGGGCAGCTTCAGAGACAGTGGTGTACTCAGATGCGGCAGGGCGGCATTGAAGAACTGTGTCGATGGGAGTGGATAGATGCCGGCCGTAGAGCAGAAAAAAACGAAGAGAAGCCGGTGGTGGAGAGTGTATCTGCGTTATAGGCGTACCTTATATAGGGGAGAACGAGGTCCCAGTTCTGGTTGGCAGCGACGTACATGGCCAGCATGTCACCAACGGTGCGATTAAAGCGTCCGGTTAGGCCATTCGTTTGTAGACGGTAGGCGGTACTAATTATATTGCGATCGGTGAGCAGAGCTTTAATGATGTGAGACAAGCAGACGCGGCGCCTGTAACTTAGGAGTCAATGTGGAGCGCCGTGGCAAAGAATAAGGCTAACCCCACATGTAGCATTCAACACCTCAACTCAACTCAAGAATGGAACGCTGCAAAATGAATGACGCCACATCACTAGCGGTAGCAGCCGGGATCGCTGCGGTCTCAGTGCTGTGATCACTCAGCGCAAATCTTGATTCTAAAAATTGTTAGTTGCTTACGCCAGCCGCACCCTTACTAAAACCGAGTGCAACTACTTCGTCACAGGAAGAGCATTTGACCATCGTTTAGGCTCTCGACTAGTTTAACCCTTAGCACTATAAGCGTCCTTTTAACGTAGTCATGAACCATCATGGTCAGGTGATCAATGGCAACAATAATCCAGCGGCTGCCAACAGCGGTCTGCGGCAGAAGGCCGTATAAATCAATGCCAACGCGGTCGAAAGGGCGCGGCGGACAGGATATTGGATGCAACTCGCCAGCGGCGCGATGAGTCCGTTGCTTACGTCGTTGGCAGGCCATGCACGAGCGAACGTACTTGAGGATGAAGTTTTACATGCCGCACCTGTGGTACCTGAGACGGATGCGAGTGTAAGCTTTGAACACTCTGGCGTCACAGCATTGCGGGTCATCTTGGAAAGAGGTGAAGATTCGGGAGCGCAGATGGCGCGGAATGACGAGAAGCCATTTGCGTCAATCAGGACTGTAGTTACGCTGATAAAGCAGGCGATCGCGAATAGCAAAATGTGAAGCTTGGCAGCGAAGGGTTGCGGGATGCTGGAACCGCAGATGGGTCGGAGAGAAGGCATGTGGCTGACAGTGAGCGAGAAGGCGCAGTGGCTTCGAGGGCGGAGAGGCTGGTAATCTCGACATGCAGTGGGGAGCGGGACAAGGCATAGGCCACTTGATACTTGGAGCCCGACCCGTACAGGACGCGTGTGGTATATTCTTGGAGGCGGAGAGCCCATCCAACCAGGCGACCGGAGGGATCTTTTAACGAAGAAAGCCAACAGAGGGCATGATGGTTCATGACCACGTTAAAAGGACGCTTATAGTGCTAAGGGTTAAACTAGTCGAGAGCCTAAACGATGGTCAAATGCTCTTCCTGTGACGAAGTAGTTGCACTCGGTTTTAGTAAGGGTGCGGCTGGCGTAAGCAACTAACAATTTTTAGAATCAAGATTTGCGCTGAGTGATCACAGCACTGAGCCAAATACCACTGGCGTCAGTCTATATTTCGGTTAGTGCTTGCGGGTCAAAGTGGCGCAGAATGGGTGATGCCGTGAGCAGATTGAGCAAGGTGTTGTAGGCATCGTCGCATGCAGGCGATCAACTTGAAAAATACACGTTTCTTTCAAGGTGCTGAGTTAACGGTGCAACAATTGCAGCAAAGTTACTAATAAAACGCAGAAAATAGGAAAACAGTGCGAGGAAGATGCACAGTTGCTTAATGGAAGTAGGTTTGTGAAAATCAGTCACGGAAGGAAGTTTGGTGGTGTAGGGACGGACAGCCTCCTTGTACACAATCTGGCATAACATGCTTAATTAGAGAGCTGCAAAGTAGCACCTTTTCTAGTTGAGCTGGGCCGGTGTCCCCAAGGCAAATAAAGATATGTTGGAGATGTGCCAGGTGAGCCTAGAAGTCATGCGAAAAGACCGCGATGTCGTCCAGATAGCACAAGCACGACTCTCACTTCAGGTCATGCAAAATAGTGTTCACCATGTGCTCGAAAGTAGGCGGAGCATTGCAGAGGCTTATTGGGATGACGTTAAATTCATACAGGCCGTAAGAGGCCACAAATGCGGTTTTTGGGCGATCATCTGCTGCCATGGTTCCTACTAGTACCTAGAGAGCAAATCCAGAGAAGAGTTCGGCTCCGTGGAGGCATCACAGAGAGTCTTCAAGGTGGCTTTGTAAACTTTTTGGACTTTTGTGTGTTACCTGGGGGACCATTGGAAATATTTTTAACAGCCGCTCACTTTGTTCTATGATATTGAAGTGTTTTTAAGGATTTTGTTAATATTCGAGAGGTTGTCTGAGAACGCCAGTACTAGATTAGACCGACTCGCTGTTGACGGGGATTCCGCCATGTTTTGATTATGATAAGCAACTTGCGCCCTTTTAATGGCATCGTTGAAGATAGTGGACGGGTAGCACTGTTTATTTAGAACTTCGCGCATGTGTTTAGTATTTTTTGAAAATCTTCTGATCAAGAGCAAATGCGTTTGAATCGGATAGCCTGTGAGAATGGAATTAAAGTTTTGTAATGGCGTGGGTGGCAACTGCTGAAATGAAGACACTATATTCTCTCTGTGGATTTATTATAAACGATAGTGATTAATGCACCTCCTTCAACATGAAAAAACAGATCAAGGAAGTAAACTCTATTAGTTGAGTAGGTGCGTGTGTGAAAGAGATATTTCGATGTATGTTGCTGAATGAGGTGATAAACTGAATTAGTTCTTTCTTTGTTTCTGTCGAAATAATGAATATGTCATCAATAAAACGTTTGTAAAAAGCTGGTTTGGTTGGATATGAAGAATGAACATCTGATTAAATTTTGTTCATGAATATGTTGGCGTAATTTTGTGCCATTTTTGTTCCCGTAGCCGTACCACTCGTTTTAAGATATGAGTTGTTGAATTCGAAAGTGTTAAGTTTCAGAACGAAATTGGGAAGTGTCTTGATGGCACTTGGACCGGGAGAGTATAGGATTCTGTGTTCCTTAGATGTTCTGACCATGGCCTGGATTCCGCTGTCACGTGGAATGTGGGCGTAAAGTGACACCACGTCCAGGGTAACTAGGAAAGCGCCATGAGAGAAGATGACTTCGGATAATTCTCTCAGGAAGTCTTTAGTATCTCGTATGTAAGATGTATGTTTCAGAGGTATAAGTTTTATGAGAGAATCGATGTAATATGAGATCAGTCCTGTCAGCGTGCCGACACCAGAAACAATAAGTCGCCCCGGATGATTCCCTGTGTATTTTCGGATGCATGCAAATGCGCCCCATGGAGTCTTTTTTTGGCGTCAGCGCCTTACTTACTCGCCATTGTAATGCACCTTCATGGTTTACTTTATTCAGAGTTTGTGTTATGATCTTCTGGTGTTTAGAGGTGGGGTCTGATGAAACTTTCTTATAGAACTTAGAGCCGTTTAGCTGGCGGTTACCCTCCTGAATATAATAATCTTTGTCCATAATAACTAATGACGATGTCGGTTCGTTTCCTGAGTGAGTCTAAGGCGTGTCACGTTGTTTTTTTTTTTGAGGTTGGTTGGGCCAGATTTTCGTGTCCCGAAGGCCTGAAGTACGCCCTTTTGAACCGCTTTAATATATATGTCTAGATATTTATCATTGCTAGTTTTGGGTGTCCACTGTTCCTGAGGTTTCGGGCACCAAGCATTATTTTGGTTTTGTTTGCCGAAAAAATATTCCCGTAGTCAAAGTGTTCGGGAAAAGTCATCCAGATCCTTGAGTAATTGGTATGGTACTCATTATACTTATTATTTGGGCAGAATTTTAGGCCTTGTGATAAAAATATCTTTTCATTAGTGGTATGTTGCGAGTTTCATAGGTTGATTAAAATTTCCGGAAGTTGTGGTTCTCCAGGTTTTTGGTACAATGTGGTTGTATGATCGTTTACCGTTTCATTGTAATTGTCGGGTGGGAACATTGGGTTGCTAGTTGGAATACCATTGTGCGCTCCATACCTGCCTCAACAACAATATTATCACGACAGAAATTTTCAAGTTTCTTTGTCAAAATTTGCTTAATTTTGCTCAACTGAAAGACCTCAAGCTCATTTGTCTCGGATGCTGAGAGTACCATGTTGTTACGGGTCCGCCTCTCCTCGAGTGTTATTGATGCTGACATCTGTTCAAAGTGCTCAATTGTTATTTTAAGGAGGTTTAAAGAAGCCTGAAGTAGTTCTTTCCTACATGCTTCTCGATGGGCTTCTGAAAGGTTACTCATGGGTGGGGATAGGGATACGAAAACGAAAAGTCCCTTCGGTACAGTTTCTGATTTAAGATATATTTGAAGAAATTTTATGTGGAGCTCGTGCATGATTAGCCGGACAATAATTTTTCTTAATTTTTAAAAATTTCTAGAGCGTGGGGAATTAGCAGGAGAAATGGTTTGCGCGTCAGCCTGGTCGGCCTGTTAGTTTTGCTTTAACTTAAGCCGTTGGGCTTAGCCCACAGCGTCGTCTGAGGTTATGCGTTTGTTTTGGGCGTGGCGACCTCGTCCCCGAAATTCTGCAGGGGTGACGGAAGCGTGTTATGAGCCCAGTGTTGGTTCTGCTGGTGTTGACATGAGAATCCTCCTTGATCCTGGGCTTGTCGGAGTGGCAGCCGGCGACGTATCGCCCTGCACAGCGGGTGTCGGGCGGTTTGGTGCTAATCACGGGTTCCTGGTTGTAGTGTTTGGTGTCGGAACTCTTGATGGTTTAGTGGCGCCCGCAGACACGGCGCAGTACGGTGATCTGTGTGATGGCGTTAGTAGCAGTGATTGGTAAGGGGCCATAGTTCGATTCGTGCGTCCGGCGTTGCTTGAAATTCTTGACGCGATTTTCGGGTGATATTTCTGACGGTGGTCTTGCAACCCAGAAGTCTGTTTGTTGATTATCTGCTCTGCTTCCGCAATGGTCGGGAAATCTGCTGTCGCGGGTGCCCTGGCTTCTTCATTGGCTTTGCTTGCTACCTCAAAATAGCTGGGAGCTATTCGGGTGCTGTGCTCAATGCTGGGCCGGTGGATCTTCTCTGATGAAAGGTGATCTTTCCATAGGGCTAAGTTAAGTATTGCCGGAGACCACTGAGGATAAGGTTGACCCTATTCCAAGCAAGCAACGAAACTCCCCCGAAACTTGGGTGTACGCCATCAGCAGCTAGGACTCTGGTCGCGGGGAATGCCTCCAGGGAGTGAAAGAGGTGTCGGCACACTGACAGAACCGATCTCAGATTACATCGATTCTCTCATCAAACATATACCTCCTAAACTTCCATCTTACATACGAAATAATAATCATTTCCTGAGAGAATTATCCGATGTCGTCTTCCCTCAGGGCGCTTTCCTAGTTACCCTGGACGTGGTGTAACTTTACACCAACATTTGACATAACGACAGAATCCATGCCATGGTCGGAGCATATATAGAACACAGAATGCTTGACTCTCCCAGTCCAAGTGCCATCGAGACACTTGCAAATTTGGTTCTTAAACTTAACACTTTCGAATTCAACAACTCATATTAACTTCAAACAAGTGGTTTGGCTATGGGAACAAAGATGTCACCAAATTACGCCAACATACTCATGAACAAAATTGAATCAGACTTTCTTTCCTCATATCCAATCAAACCGTCTTTTTAAAAACGTTTTCTTGATGACATACTCATTGTTTGGACAGAAGCAGAGAAAGAACTCATTCAGTTTATCACCTCATTCAGCATCATACATCAAAATATCCCTTTCACACACACCTACTGAACTAATAAAATTAACTTCCTTGATGTGTTGGTTCGTGTTGAAGGGGTGCATGAAACACTGGCGTTTATAATAAATCCACAGAGAGACAATAGTATCTTCATTTCAACAGTTGCCACCCACGTCATTGCAAAACTTCAATTTCATACTCAAAGGCTATCCGATTCAAACGCATTTGCTCTCGATCAGAAGATTTTCATCAAAATACTAAACACATGCGCGAAGTTCTAAATAAACAGCGCTATCGGTCAACTATCTTCAATGATGCCATTAAAAAGGCGGAAGTTACTAATCATAATCAAATCCTAGCGGAATCCCCACCAACAGGGCGTCGGTCTAATCTAGTACTGCCGTTCACAGACAACCTCCCGAATATTAACAAAATCCTTAAAAAACACTTCAATATCATAGAGCAAAGTGACCGGCTCTCAAAACGTTTTCCAATGGTTCCCCAGGTAACATACAAAAGGCCAAAAAGTTTACAAATCCACCTTGTGCAGTCAACGGTTAATAGACCGAGACCTTTGGGCTGCACACCGTGCGGAAAGAACAGATGCCATGTTTGCAAACACATGCAAACCACAGCACTGGCTAAAAGTACCCATTCAGATTTCAATCATGTTATCCTCGAGTATTTAATTTCTGACTCCAGTAATATTGTTTACATGCTCGAGTGTGGCAAATCTGAAATGCAATACATTGGTCAAACGGACTATTCTTTAATAATATTAATAATAACAATTTCTTTTTCGGGAAAGGAAATGGCGCAGTATCTGTCTCATATATAGTTGGACACCTGAACCGAACCGTAAGGGAAAGGATAAAGGAGGGAGTGAAAGAAGGAAGGAAAGAAGAGGTGCCGTAGTGGAGGGCTCCGGAATAGTTTCGACCACCTGGGGATCTTAACGTGCACTGAGATCGCACAGCACACGGGCGCCTTAGCGTTCTTCCTCCATAAAAACGCACCCGCCGCGATCGGGTTCGAACCTGGGAACTCCGGATCAGTAGCCGAGCGCCCTAACCACTGAGCCACGGCGGCGAGTACAGACAATTCCATTCGATTAAGTTTTACAGGAGGATTTTACAGGTTGGGCCATCTTTCGGCGTTTCATGGGGCCACACATACGCGGCCAGAGGGGTACAGACGCCAAAAAGTTTTTACAGGACTCAAAAAGAAATAATGCACAGAGAAAACAGCACCGAAATTACCAAGAAAAAGAAACAAACATGAGCGACGAATACACAGGTTACACACACAAATTTGTCAATGTTGTAGCATCTCTGAGGAGAAGATATGCGGGAAAACATATCTTTGCGGGGACAAAGAATGAGTTGAAAGCGAGCTGGAAATAACTACCTAAACTTACATGCAAAACGGGTGTGACCTCAGAAGACTCAGTCAGTGGCGGTGCTTTGACAACTAGGGTTGGAATTTTCGCTGGTATCTGCCATCGAAAGAGATGATAGGGTGCTGTGGTTTCCGTTGATTCTCATTTCCACTGTGTTAAACATGAAAATAAAGTATTATTCGCATCGTTCGCGCTTCCGAGTGTTTTTAAAGCTACTCTGCAATATCGTTATTTTAAGTTTATGAAACTCATGGCCTTCTTTCGCGGAGGTGTCTCGAAAGAGGGAGGCCTGGGAGAGATTGAGCGTGTCAGCGGTGGTTATAAATCTTGGATAATTCCTTCCGATTAAGATTTAATAACCACCGCTCACACGCTCAATCTCTCCCTGCCCCCCTCTTTCGAGACACCTGCACGAAAAACGCCATGAGTTTCATAAACTTTAAGTAACGATATGACAGAGTAGCTTTTAAAACACTCGGGAGCGCGCACAACGCGAGTCATACTTTATTTTCAGGTTTAGCACAGTGCAAAAGGGCATCAACGAAAACCACGGCACCCTATCATCTCTTTCAATGGCAGAAACCAAAGAAAATTCCAATCTTAATAAAAAATCAACGCCACTGATTGAGTCGTCTGAGGTTATACCCGTTTTGCATGTCAGTTGCGGCTAGTTATTTCCAGCTAGCGTTAAACAATTCTTCGGCCCCGCGAAGATATGTTTTCCCGCATATATTCTGCGCAGGGATGCTATAACAGTGACATATTTGTGTGTGTGTCCTGTGTGTTCGTCCCTGATATTTTTTCTTTCTCTTGGCCATTGCGGTGCAGTTTTCTCTGTGTATTATTTCTTTTTTTTTTGCATTCCAGTAAACAAGCCTTTCCATGTGGTCTGGGAATGGGAATCTCATCTGGTTTTAGGGGCTTGCTTTTCGCCATGTGGAACCACTTTTGGCAGTCCCAACCAGTGCCTCCTCGTTGGGTCATCTTACGGCGCGCACGGGGCCACAGATACGCGGCCAGAGGGGCACAGGCGCCAACAATTGGCGGATACTTCCCTTCTTTTGTTAAGCCCCCACGAAGTTTTTTCTTGGGTTTCCTCTCTCTCCATTTTATTCTCGAAGTAGCGCCGCGCCCGCCCAACCCAGCCTCTCTCTTGCATCTCGTGTGTGTGTGTGTGTGTGTGTGTGTGTGTGTGTGTGTGTGTGTGTGTGTGTGTGTGTGTGTGTGTGTGTGTGTGTGTGTGTGTGTGTGTGTGTGTGTGTGTGTGTGTGTGTGTGTGTGTGTGTGTGTGTGTGTGTGTGTGTGTGTGTGTGTGTGTGTGTGTGTGCGTGTGCGTGTGTGTGTGCGTGTGTGTGTGGGGGGGGGGGCGAACACTGCATTGGGGTGTACAACCGCTGGCTTTCATGTCCCACATCGATGCATTGTAAAACGATCATGCTGAATGTGCATTACAATGCCAGTGGCCCTGCACAATAAAGAAGACTTGAAGCCGACAGAAAAATCTGCTCTCCCTCGTAGGACCGCAGGAATCTGGCAAGGAACAGTCGACACGCATTTTGATGGATGATTCCGTTTATCACGCCAAAAAATTCAGCACTGACCAACAGCACTGATGAACTGCTGCTGCATCATGATAAATTCCTGTGTGATGTTTGTGAAAAACTTATTGGGTGTGCACGTGGCCATGAGTGGTATTCCTCGAGTAGCGGCCCTCAGGACATGGCACCAGTGGATTCTTGAAGACGATAACGGTTTTCCCGCGCCGTGGCGCCTCACAACCCTCCGCGTGCTTTGGCCTTAACAATATCTGAATTTCACACGTATTTGAATTGTCGCAAATAATACAGCCGCATCGTTCCAACGTAGTCTGAAAGCACGAGTTTTCATTTTTTTAGGGAGGGGGTAGGGGGAATGAGCGGCTGCTCAAATGTAATTATTATTTGGAGCTTATTTTCTAAATATGTGCTAGGATGACCCATTATCTCCTCTTCGTTGCATTGTAAACATTGCATTTATTGAGCAGAAATTTATTTCTTGTTGTGTTGGCACAAGGTTAATGTTTGTCATTGTACTGTGGTGCCATGTTCAAACAAAACACATCATTGTACACTCTCCTTGCAGAATGTGTACTGGGGTAATAAATTAATAATCAGCGAGTATGCACTGTGGTAAATGCGAGGAACGTTACTGAATTACTTCGCACTTGGCATGTTCTGTGGTCGTTAGCTGTTACGAATGGCTTGTTGTCTGCTGCTTTCCAATGTAGGGGTTAGAGGCATGTCAAGCTACACTTAGCAGCTTTTTTCCTTCTACTCCTACTGGTCAACATGGTAAAATAAACGGAACATAATGCGTGCCTTCTCAGACCTAGCTGAGACTGCATTTCAGTTATTCACTCTCAGGGCCGATGGGCGTAAGAGAGAGGAGTGGGTGTGTAACAAAATTACATGTGTAATAGGCGCATTAATTAAGATTATTATACGCAGCAGGCATGAAGGCGTCGGAAGCAGTAATGGACACGACGAAGGCAGAGAAGTTTTGAAAGTTGGAAACGTAGAAAAGTAGAGATCTTGATGAGTTTCTACACAACTTAAGGTGAACACTAGCAAAACATTAAGAAGGCGCAGAGGACTGAGGCCAGAGTTAAAACTGGTTTAACACAGAAAAGCACCTCCCATCAAGCAAAATTGAGCAAACAGTTATGTGAAGACAGAACAAGAAATATTAAACTCTTTTTGGACAGAAGAAAAGCCAAGCCACTTTGCTCACTGTGACGTTGCTTAAAAAGTTGGCGTTTAGTTGTTCCCCTTCATATAGGGTCCGTCCACACCCAGCGACTGGAATGTCATTAAAAATGGGCTTCTCCAATTACTCGAATTACATGTAACGTACAAATCTCCAGATGTCACAGGCTTGATGTTTCATCTTATTGTGCTAGTTTGGCACATATAAATATTGCCGTATGTAAGAGGCATGGGGTAGCTTTGTAGGGGGAGTATTTTCGAAGTCTCGCAGCATGTTGTACACTGCTGGCAACTTTCATTGTTTACATTGCAGTAATATGTCAGCAAAGGCTAGAAAGTTTGTAACTGAAAAGTAAAAAACAATATTCAAGCTACGTTGTAGTCACATTCTTAGTACCATATAAAATATAGTGCCAATAAGGAACTCCTGATTTTTTGTCAGGTTTTTCTTTCAGAGCATTAAACTTTTTGAAAGTTAGCAAGGTTCTACAGTTTCCTGTGGCTATCGGCTGGGCCACTTGTTTGTCAAAGCTGCCGAGTACACAATGGGTCGTGTCAGTTCAAGATAAATAAAGGATGGATAGCAAATTCATGCTTTCAGCGTACTTTCCAGAAAAAAACTGCTATTATTTCCTACTCAAGGTGGGGGAACAGCATCTATGGTGCACATCCACCCTGGCACTGTAGCAATTATGACTGCTCGGTGCTTTTTGGCAGCGTTTCATTTATTTGCTGGAAGAGCAGGCATGTTGGGTGGCATTAGGTACCTAATAAATTAAACATTGCAATGAGCAATATTTTGTTGTGCCTGTGATTTCGTTATCCATGAAGGAATTGTCGTTTTTGATTGATGGTTGTGTAGCAAAGATGTGACTGCTACGTTATAATTCGTTCACAGATTCGTTTGGTCAAGTTTCTGGTTCTTCTCAGTAGTCCGTTTCCTTACCAAACGGCAGATGGAAATTCGTCTTTCAACTTGTGCACTTTCGGCATGTTTGCAATGTATTTTCAGCTGGTGTTCAATTTCAATTTGGAGAAGTTGTCTAATCGTTGCCCGTGTCTAAATGTTTTCTAACAGTTGCGGGCATTACGATGCATTTCCCACAGAAATGAATTGTTGCAGTAACTTTTTCATTAAACGCTACCCTGTCTTGTGGCTTGCAACGTGATGGAAACGTTTTTTTTAGGAAGTCAACGTTCTTCTTTTAACGTTATAGCAAATTAAGGCCTTTGTTATTCAACGTTATTCAGGATTTGTAACAATCACTCAACGTCGAAGCAACATTCTGCGTTACTTGGGTCTAATCCGATTACCACCGCTCCTCGGATCTTCACCTTTGCACATAGGGCTAATCTCATTAGACATGCTCACGGTCATTGGCCATGCTACTTCGTGGACATTGTTGGGCAAGAGTAAACTAGACGGATCAGAAATCGGACGTCATGTGACGCCTAATCCGCGGGCCAGCGGTTCGTTGTGTAAAAGTGGCGTCACATCATGAGCATCCTTTTTCTGTTTTTGCTGCCTTTATGCAAGTTTTTAGTGAATTTGATGGTACAGAACGCCGATGAGGTCAGCTGTCGTGTCGCGTTAAGTTGTTATCTCTAAAATAGAAGGTTTAGGTTTCTTCTGCTGCAGTGACAACAGTCGAACACTGACGTTTCCTTCATTACTGGGCTGATTTACGGTCATTCTCTAAGTTTCATCCAAGGCGAAATTGGTTCCATTTTTAAAACTTAGAGTGTGTACGTTATAGGCACGGAACTTTTTGCAGTGTAGGCTCAGCACTTTAACGGCAGTACGTTACGACCGCCCGTTTGATCTTCAGCTGTGACACCCTTCACAGCTGATGTCACTTGCCCCGAATGACTTTCCTATAAAGCTGCACCTGTAACACAGGCTAGCTGCAAGTATAGACAATTGCCGACGACACTATTTTACTTCACTATAACAAAGAACAGCGGGAAGAACTTGCCCTGCCATTTACTTTGGCAGCTCAACAAAGTTTAGTTGACCCACCGGACACCTCTGGAAGAAGATAACTGACGCAACACAAAATTTTGCGATTCGTGTTGTGTCAGCATCCGCCTAATTTGTGGCAGTGGCGGGGTTTAATTGTTGGTGTCAGTATACGCCCGCCAGTTTTCCACTCAGTGAGCGCGCTCCTGTAGTCTGATACTGGGCTTTCTATAGGGCGACATCCCTGGAAAAAAGGGCCACTTTCTAGAACGTAGATGACCGTGTTACCCATTACGCTTTTTGGCAATGCTACCTTTGCGCCTAAAGCGATTGAGCCCTCATAAAACCTGATGCGACATTCTGGACAGTTGGACGACGAAGGGGTGCCTTTGAAATTGTGTCATGTGTCATCTTCTATGTTGTTGCACTATCGGTACACGCCGGTCGAGACCATGAGAGAGGTGCTCTTGGAAGGAAGAAGATTCTGCAGGCATGCTGCCACGTAGGCAGTTCACTAGTGAACTAAACGTGATGTTTTCGTGTTTCCATTCGTAGAAGAGAATGCTTCGCTTAAATAGAAAGTGGTGTCTTTTCAATACATTGTGTTATCAATTACAGCATATACTTGATGCAACTAGAGAAAAATTTGTGCGGAAGATTTCGGTTAGTGCTAATCGTACTCAACAATTCTTGACAAAAGCATTTTTGACAAGGATTCCTTTTACCACCGCATGTTTTTCATATTATACAAGATTTCAATATAATTATCAAAATAACCACAGATCCGCCGATGTTGGTATTTCATTTTTTCCTAATAAACTTTTGCTTATTGCCGCAAGCGTTCCCCTTTGATTTTTATGGCAGCCTTAACTATGCGATGCGCTCGGTAACAAGTCTTTAAAAGAAAATTTCTTCAACATATCAGAAGAATGAACCATTACCTTCAACATCTACACAAGTGTTATACAATTATACAATTTTCAAAATTATTGCCCCAGTATGTTCAACTGCAGTGGTAAGGTATTGCGTCGGGACCAATAAACAGCAGCTTTAGATAGTTATGAGCCAGTCTACACTATTCTGCCGAATTCATACATGGCTAATACTGATGTGAAAAAGGCTGTCCACGAAGGCAGCTTTCTATTTCACATGTATAGAGTTGATCACACTTGTTTAGGGCGTTCGAGCGGTGTGCAGTGGAGCAAATGAAGTGAAATCTTTTCGCAGCTGATGTGCTAGGTGAAAGTCGCTTGTGACTGTGCGGTTCCCAGGTTTATTAGGCTGCTCTCCAGCGCAAGTATGTTCAGTACAGGTCAATACCTGCTTTAGAAGTTCGTTTTATTTCCCGCGGACGGCGCGACTAAAACGCTCCTGACAAGTGTAATCGACTCTGTACTTGACGAGTTTTCTTGGAAAGAAATTCACCCAGCTCCTGGTTCTTTATGAAACGGTGGCACACTTACCTAGAGTCGACTTGGCACATATCAGGCCTTGCTCAGGATACACTTTACCCGGGTAGCCCTGCACGCTTTTGTTGCAATCATCTCGCGAGCCGATCTTCATCTTCAGTTCCATCAAACTGTCTGTGGACTCTTGTCGGTAAGGGCTGTCATTACCCCAACCTATGACAAAGGCCGTCTTTGCTTTTACGAAGCTATTCTCGCCTCTCTTCTCTGCAGATATAAATTTACATTATTAGACATAATTTCTTCTCTCTAAATCAAGACATGTGACGGTAGACAATAAGTTGCCTTTACAATATGGCTTTTCAGGCAAATAACAAAATGTGCCAGCTTGATCTAACAAGTCTGTTTCCTGGCACAGACTGACGCACAAGACACGACTCCTGACTGTGTAGATGGAAAAATTAAAAAAACCACACTTGCGCCGTACAACTGTGCGGCGCAGAAAATTTAGAGGTGGTAGGCACAGGCCTATAGATGCATGATCGATTGATTTATTGACATTTTCAATAATCGCTTGTTTGCGGCGTTTAAGTTATGAGCGTTTACGTTTTACTTCTGACCACCATGGTTCCATGGAGGTGCCTCGACATGAAACGTAGAGACGCCATATGAAGCTAAGATTTGGCTGTGAAACCGCGCGCAGATGACATGGACCAGAATACGGGGCAAGTTGGAACGGATTCATCTCATAGCAGCATGATACACAGGACGAAGTGGAAGAAACAAGAGGCGACACGCGCGCTGTTTAACAATTGAATTTTTTTTTATTGCTAGAAGGATTAGTTATATAGGCACCAAACACAACACCCCCAAAAAAAACATACCAGAAACCGCCATTCCACTTAAAAACCCTACGCGCGTGCAACGTGAGGTTAATCGCATCATCTTAGCAAAGCGAACCAGCATTCTTGATACATAGAAAGCAGCTGCTATCAGCCAATCGTTACACAATCTCCGAGAGCGCGAATCTCTTTTTCCGCGAGACAGATAGAAGGCCAAGCGACACATGTGTCTGACTCCTGTCTTATCAGAAAAACCTCAGCTAACTTGCTGCAGGTCCGATCTTGGTGGCTGGAAAAGATATTTGTACTCTCGAGCTGGGAGGAAACAATCTTTACATTTCCGGCAATGTACAGCAAGGTTAAGCGAAACTGCACCTTTTACTGAACTGCGGTGTTCCAACTGCCGCTCATTTGCTCAGCGGGCTGTTCGGCGGATGTATGCCTTACCGCAGGAAAGCGGGATGGAATAAACCACTCCAGCGACGCAGTCGACGCGATCAGCTATTTTGTTGTTAGACAGCACTCGGTTTGTCTCTTGTTTATTCCACTTCGTCCTCTCTATCGAGGTGCTACGAGATGGATCAATCAGACGATTGCTACAGATCCTTGCTTGAAATTACCACCCTTAAAATACATTAGCTGCTTAGGTCTATTTTTTACCAAGTTTCAACTCGCGCTATGAGGAAACAGAAGTGCATTACTCGGTTTCATAGCACATAGATTCAAAAATGGCATAAAAATACTTACTGCATTTTTATCACAGACTTACCCACTAATTGTTGTAATAAAAAACATTCAAAGGACGCCTAACAAGGACAGTTAACAGTGTGTAATTGAAGGCTGAGCTACAACCATTGAAGGGTTTTCATTTTGTTACATACGGTGAAGAATTTCAATGCGACATGCAAAAATGTCGTCCTTCGACTAGCGCCTGTCGCTAGTCCGCAGCTCCAGGCGCGGCCGGGTCCCCGCCGCTGAAGATATTTTGCAGCGAGTCTCGCAGCAGCAGCCGCATACGGAGCATTCCAAATTATTTCGCTCTGGACACCTATACTGCCTCCTTTCAGCAGTGACCACTATTCCCTTGAGGCTTTCTTCTACTCTCGCCATTCCATCCTCCTTCCATGATAACCACCATACCAATGGTTCCCGCAGTAACCATCTTCAAGATACAGATTCGTCCGCTCTGTGCGCTATCTCTTTCCAAGTTAATCATCCTCCTTCCATGGCACCCAGCCTCCCAATGGTTTTCATGGCAACCATCCTCGGGTTGCACATTCCTCCGTTGTCACCATACCCACCTCTCTCCATAGTAAGCACCTTTCAGTTACGCATTCCTGCACTCTCGCCTTGCGTTCCTTTCAACCTTCGGATGGTTTGAGTAGTAACTCTCGTGCAGTTATGCATTTCTTTGCCCTTGCTATGCACTCATCCACGGTGACCGTTCTCCTTAAACGGAAGCCACCGGGAGGTTCCGATGGCCGCCATCCTCCAGATACGCATTCACACTGTCTTCTTAAGCTTCTTCCATCGCACGCACACTTTGCGATGGTCCACATGCTAACGAAGTTCCGGTTACGCATTCTTTTAGTCTCACGGTACTCTCATTCATCGTATTGTTGCAATCCGCTGAAAACAACGGACATAACGAGGATACAAGGGCTGACTAAAAACTGGTGGCCGTCTCAGTGGCTTAGTGGTCATGGTGATCGACTGCTGACCCAAAGGACGCGGGTTTCGTTATGGTCGCGGTGGTTCATTTACAAGGCGGCGATATGATCGAGGCCCATATACTCAGTGAGCTAGGAGTAAGGTACGTTGGTGCTCATATATAGGGCGGCCTTAATTAATACAGCTGAGCCGCGGTTGCTCCACATACTGAGTCATTAGCGCAACTGATATTAAGAGTTATCAACGTCTTGAAAATGACGAACGCGAATGGTGTGATGCTTATTTCAAAGACCAAAGGGGACAATACCACTTCCTCTTGAGTGCCACTTGCGATGTTCACAAGTGGGAAAATATTACCGCCGATCCAAAAGGGAGCCTCACAGTTTTGAAGACATCCACCGCGACTAACATGTGTACTTGGGGAGAAAGAGAAGAGACGAAATCTTTACAAAAGTGCCACAAACTATGTAGAAGCAGTCCACCAACATATGCACAGAAAAAAAAAATTATAGCAGATGAAAATTTAGTGGCCAAGATCAAGTTATAAATCGTCGCTCTTGTACATATCAAAGGTCTATGGAGTCGGTACGCAACCTATCTAGTACTGAGCACTGCGTGCATAGCATGTACTTGGTAGGTACATGGACACAGGATGTTATATTGCGATCAAAATATTATCGGACGCAAGATTCCGGGAAAAAAATTGTATTTCAGCCCTACCTCGCGACCAAACGGCGCGATATTTTTGCCAGCAGATTGAGCGGGATTGTGCCTTCATACTTTGAGCAGTTCTGGGGAGTGGGTTACACGCGCGTCCCATAAACGTTTTATCTCTATAGTACTTCGCTGGCGCACGTGCCAATGCAGTGCGAGCAAACATGCAAAGCTACAGACCACTACAATTAGAATGATTTAACTGAGCACCTGAAATTGAGGCAAGCTCCTAACGAAACCAAAACATAGTCGATTCTTGGCTGGAAGAACCGAAAAATGCGCGACACTTTTGATCGCTTAATGCCTTCAGCAAGTTACAAAAAGATGCAAGCTACGAACGGCACCAAGTTTCTGAATATTCATACATAGTTTTTATACCTACATAACAAACTGTACCATTAATTATGGCCAACTTTGTTTAGCACAGGACAGAATGAATATAGAAAGTGAAAGAGGATCAATAACGATTATGCGCGTGTAACAGTTATTGCAAAAAACAGGTATTTTATTGTAGACAGTTGAATCCTAACTGACGTGCTCTAACAACGAAAAGGAAGTAAATATCGTACATTCTGCTCAGAGTTCTGACAATCTTCAAACATTTCCGCGTTATATATGAACCTAATAAATTACGCTGCAGACCTAGTTTGTGTTGCATTGTTTCCACAGAAGTAATTCAGCGTCACTAATTTCAGGCAAGCACACTAAGAGACATACAGGAAAGCGCCCGTGCTGCCAGGTTTGTGTGTGTAATCAGATTTGCCGTTATAGTTTGTTTATACTGATGAAGGGTGTGACCGCGCAGAAGAGTTAGGACAACAAGAGGAACACACACGACACTTAGATGCCCCGATTCTCAGCTTTTCTGTGTTTATAAGTGCCATGTGCGTTTCTTCTTGTTCTCCTTAATCATTTCGCGCAGTTGCACCATTCATGTCTGTCTGTGCGCGTCTCTGAAATAAGGGGCGTTGAATTAATATCCCAGAAACAATTACTTAAAGGTTATATTATATATAGGTAATTCTCTCGAGTGACCTACCTGATCAGGTGCAATCAGAGTAGACACTGGAAACTGCAGTCGATTTAATCATACTTTTGGCTAAAATCTGACAGTCTTTCTTAGAAACCTCCTACACATATCTACGAATAGCAGTGTTGTTTTCTCATCGCTTTTCACAAGTAAAACGATGCCACTTTTCGCAAATGAATTTGGGAGCATTAAACTTCAACCCAAGTCACGAAAATATGCCGTATAGAAGCAGTTAAGAGAGAGTAATACGCCTTCTAAAATTCTCCTGTAGGCCCATCAGGTATAAAATATTTAAAAGAGGATCTAGCTTTACGGTGTTTAGAAATTTTGTAACATAAAATGACCACTTATTACTATGCGCTCATTCATTCAAATACGCTTAACTTGGGACATGATGCGTGCTACATGAACAGCGTCTCCAGTGTTTGGAGTGGCGACAAAGGGAGCCGTTTAGTGTATTCTATGGCGCATGCACTGACTTCCCTGCATTTTTGCAGTCTACACCATGCACCGGATAACGGCATCAAGTCTCGGTCTTTTCATCAGTAGGACTAGCACCAGCGCATTTTGAAGCTGGCCTATCAACAAGCCGTGCGGAGTGCCACCAGCATCATACGAGAAGACTCCATATACTTTGCCCCAGTCTACGACGCATCTTTCAGCAGCGCTGCGTCTGCGGCGCATATATTGACTAAACTGCATTTTTGCAGGTAAGCCTGCATTTTCTAATACAAAACAATTGTATGCTTTTCTGCGCTGCTGACGAATCAAGCTGTGTTTACGAAAACTGTTGTTTGCCCTGCGTGTATTGCCTTCTCGCGATACCATTAAGCCAAGAGAGAAAAAAATGCAAATGGACGCGGAGAATGGGCTGAATGTGGCAGCTTCTGGCAGGAACAAAAAAAAAATCTGTAAAAAAATGTTGGCTGAATTGGGGGATATAAAGGAAAACGTTGGATTCTGTAGCGAATTACGTGACGACATACAGCAAGCAAAAGTCGATGTTAAGGAACTAATCAAGGAGGTGAAAACGTTACGAGAAAGCAGTCACGCAGTGAAAGAATACCACAAACTAGCACAGCGAGTGCATGAACTGGAACAATATTCCTGGACCAATAACCTTGAAATAAAAATTGTTCCTAAGGACGCTGACGCAACAGACGTTGTGGTTGAATCGAGGACATTAATATGCGAAGCTGTTTTTATTGTTGACATTGATGTCTTGCCTAGAGTTTCAACAACTAAATAAGGTGATGTGAATATCACTGTGCGCCTCGCCAGGCAGGAAGACCGTAATCTAGTGTTGGCAAAGGCAAAAAAAAACGGGAATCACAAGCACCGCCTTCAGCTACAGTACCGTTTTTGTTAATGAGTATCTAACTCGACAAAACAGACAACTGCTAGGCGCCACCACCAACGAATTAGCAAGTTAATTGGAAGTTTGCATGGGCGAAGGATAGAAAGATCTTTCCATGTCAAGCTGAGGCGAGAACTGTACTTGGAATCAACAGCTCGTACAACCTAGAAAAAATGACTGCGAAAGCAGCCACTTCTTAACTGGATGTCAATCATGTGCTTGGCCCGGTACATAGTCTTAAGTAGTTTTATGCTATCCTCATGGCTGTGAAATCCTTCAATCTCAAAAACATTTATTGCAATGGTCTTTTATCTATAATTTACATCAATGCAAGCTCATTGAAAAATAAGCGTGACGACGTTCATTACTTAATCAGTGCAAAGAACACTTCTTTTTACATGGTAATGATATGTGAAACCTGCTAAGATGTTATTTCTGTGCCATTTATGTTACACGACCCTCACAATACTGCGCTTAGTCGCCTGCTAAACAGTGGTGGTGTCGCGATGCTACTGGTTAAAAATACTTTCAACTTGTACGCTGTTCCACAGTTTACAATGACGACTCACAGTTATGAAATATTGACAGCTCGCGACAGTTCACAGTTTTTCTCAGTTCTTTATCGTCTTCCGATAGCTTATCTGCGCAATTTCGTGCTTTTTATTGAAATCCCTCTACATTCTATATCCCTTAGTAAATACTCGCCTTTCTTGGTTCTGACGTGAACAGTGATATGATTAAAACTGCAAGGGCTAGAAATGATATTCTGTCTTTCTTAGATTCTAATGGGAGTTTAAATAATATAGCTGAACCAACACATCTCAGATCCCTGTGAGCTGCTGTACTTGATCTGTTCATCACTAATGTCAGTAAAGTATTTATTCTTCTGGTACACTCGCTAGTGACATAAGTGACCACTTGAACATATTCGTCTTCTTTAAAGGAAAATATCCACAGTGCTCAAAAATGATGCGCCTGTTTTTAGATAAAACGTACCGGAATGTTCCTTGGTATCTTCTCGAGCCGTTGTTCTACGTCATGACTGGAGTCCTGTTCTTCCTAGCGCTGATGTCAATGGCATGTACAAATATTTTGTGTCTGAAATTATTGAACTTTACCAAGAACACTTTCCGTACATAGTGCTACGAGGAAGCAAAAATCATAGAAGCTGTGGGTACCACGTGATCTACCTAATTATATTGCTGTAAAAACAGCGTTTACAGAAAATTTTTGAAACGCAAAGACATTTGCATTACACGCATACAAAGCGTACAAATATTGGTTAAGTAAAAAGGTCGAAGCAGCCAAGGAAGAATACGTTGCTACCTATTTGAACGAGGCATCCCGAAACATTGAACTCTATTAGAAGCGCTCAATAATGTCATTAAACCCAGAAGTCATTCTTGCTTCACAAGCATAGAAATTAACAGCGAAGTTATCGGCGATACTGAATTTTCTAATGCATTCAATACACATTATGTGTTCATAGGGGAAACCGGCCACTAAGGAAAACATTTACTCTCCGGCTACTGAATGCATGCGAATTAACTCTGGAAGTATGGCATTCATTTCCACTGATAAAAGTAAAATGATTAAGTAAAATGTTGAGCTTATATGGGTGCCTGCGCACTCCGGGAATCACAGAAACTAGGCCGCCAACCTTTATGCTCGAGGTTCTTTAAGCCGCGCTCAGGTGGACTCGGATCGGGAATTCGTGAGGGAGCGAATGTTCTAGTTCAGCGAGCGGACGCAGGACTACAGAACATCGCGCCAGCTGTATCCCCCGTCCAACCGCTCCCTAGATAGCAAACACGCAACACTCTGGCGCAATTTACAGACACACACTCTCCCCTTACCCCTGACCCTGCACCACTATCATCCCGCCTTCCCCCCTCCTGCCTGCACCCTGTGTCCACAACCCTTCGCCTCTTCTCTCCACGCCATTTCCCTCTGCGCGGCGGACCCTCCCCTCGCAGCCTAGGCCCTCAAGGCCTGGGAGGACTGGGAGACCCTGCTGCGCTCGGAGGACCCGGCCGTGCAGACCATCGCCACTGGCCGGGCTGTCAGTGTTATGGACCTTAGGGACATAAACACTTGAGTGCTGTGGAGTCGTGCGGGGACCCAGGGGCCTGCCCCGTATTCCTCTCCAACAACAATCTTTTTGTCTCTCTCTATCTCTACGAAAATGTGGCAGTCGTGGTAAAAATGCAACGCAGCCACTCATTTATTTTTCCGCCGCAGCTGGGCTGCCGCCATCCTGGCGAAGTCTGTTTTCTTTCTGAAAGGTAGCTTATAGAAACTCCCATCTCTGCCTCTACTTTTCGTTACAACCAGACGGTCGAAATTTTATTTTTTAGTTTATTCTCTGGCACTTTCGGTGAAACGCATATAGCTCTGAGTTTTTTATTGTCATTCTTCAGCCTCTCGATCACACTTCACTTAAAACCGATAGCTGGGAGAAGTATTGGACAATATCCGCGAAAGTTTAGCCTGCTAAGCGTTCTAAAAAATCCATAAAAAGTGTTTAAATGCATTGATTCAGCTTTATGACGTCTCCACCAAAGAGGACTCCGTGCTTAACCCTTTGAAGTGAATGGTGGCCTAGCCTATCAAGGCTGTTCCTTAAAGAAGGTATAGGCACGCATGAACATTTGGAACTCAAAGCGTAGCTTTCGAATGTAAGAAACCAACCAGGGGTGGAAATAGCATTGCAGTTTCATCGTTCCGATGCAGAAAACATTGGCGCAATTGTTTGTAAGCCTTTCACAATACTTTAAAGATTCATTTTGTTTTCATTGCATTTAGCCCTGTCGTCAATCAAGACAAAAGTAAGAAGAGATGCGGCAACAAATTACGTATCACAGACATTGCACCGCCGCGTTCTACCCTAGTATCTCAGTACCCCGTCTGGCAGTCAAACAAGCCATGTTTTCGTTCACTCGTATCCCGACCAACGCACAATTTTTTGCCGAGACGAGCTCAGCGCGGATAAAGCTCATAAAGGAGTAACAAACGCATTCTTCTACAAGTATGATTTTAATGTGCGGCGAAATTTGCATGTTAGCGGCATCATAAGTTATTTTCCTACAATCAGCGTGACGTCCATTTCGATGGCTTACATCACAAGGAGCAGTGATCAAAGGCAGAGGAATAAATGCAATAATTACACAATGATTAGTTAGTGAAACGCTCTAAGCGCGAACGCACGAAAACAGGGTGCGGGGTCAGTCTCTTCACCGACTCATCTAAGAGCGCAATCTGTAGGCCTTTTTGTGGCCAAATCATGTGGAATAAAACTTTAGTAATATAGAAAATCGTTTCAGAGGGTGCATCTGGCAGCCTGTATAGCTCGCTATGTCGGGGGGCTAATTTTTAAGAAGAGTGCGCAACGACTAGAGGTTCGTTTAGAGAGTTGCTGTTTTAGCAAACGTATCACTGTTTTTGGGCACAGTGTGGCTGTTTTATAATCAGAACCTTCCCCAGCAGACTATCGTACACCTATAAACTTGAACACAGCAATTTTGCGGCGTTCTTCTCGCAAACAAAGTGACACTACTGTGCATCAGTGATCACCCAGGTGTTTCCCGCCGCCACTGCCGTGGTCACGGCGCTGTTTACTTGATGACGGCCGGGGCCTAATTGACATGGGCATTTTCATCGCCGCCGCCAGGAGCGTAGTCTGTCATATTTATGCCGTGAACAGCTATACCGTGCCACATCAAAGACAGTGGGAGCCGACAGCATTTTTATTGCTAGTATTCTAAAATGAAAGCGCAGGCTTGTTGGTAATTCATCACGGAACAGAGGAGAGCAAAACACGCCGACGAAGACGAAGTGTCCCTGCTAAGGAGGCTGCACATCGCCCCTGTGAATATCTCGCCATCCGCATAAATACGTTCTTTATATCAAGAGGACTGACTTCGCACCATCTGAAGAAGCTCCCGAGGCTCATACGCCGTCTGACTGGGTGGCAGTAAGCAAATGTCCTTCAGTCATCCCGGCAGCTTGACTGGGCCCCGAGGCTAGGCCTAGAGCCACCGGTGACGCGCTGGCAGAGGTGACTTCGCTGGCGTCGGTCCTTGCTCCCGGTCCATCAGCGGCAGCGCGCATCCCGCCTTCTCCAAATGCACCTCCGCCCGTGAGCGATCTGCCCTCTGGGCGGAACTCCGCAATGGCTGCCCAGCCTCCGCTGCTGGATGGGGCTTCAATCGTGCAGCGTGAGGAGGAGAGCTCTCCAATGGACCTGTCTTCTGCACCTCCATCAATGCCATCGGCTTCCCGCAGTTCTCAAAATGCGCCCATCAGGGGACACTGCGCAGGATTCGTCTTCTGCCAACTCCAGCTCACAAGGCAAGCGTTCCTGCCCAGCGTATGCCAACCGGGTGGCTATGCCGACATCCAAAAGCCTGACAGACATTCCGAGCAGGTTTCTTCAGGCGAACCTGGACGAGTGTCTTGGGACCAAAGGCTTTCGTGGCTTCACGTCTAGAACGAAATCTAATACCATCGCTGTGTGGCTCCCGACTTTGGCTGCTGTCGAGCGTCTGCAAACGCTCAAGTGCATATCTATTGCAAGCGACGTCTCGGTGCCGGCCCAGGTGTACCTATAGTAGAAGGTTTGGACCTACAAAGCTGTATTGTTTACAACGTCGACGTTGCCGAAGACCAGACGATCCTCCAGCATGAGCTGTACTGTCCAACTCACCGTGTCATCCATGCGCGGTATATGGGAAAGGGGCACTCGTGCATAGTCACACTACAGGGCCCACCAACTCTCCTAGAACAACTTTACTACTATGGCTGTATTCTGTGGCCTCGCCCTTACAAACCGAGTGCTGTCTATTGCTACAGCTGTTTCAGACCTGGCCACATGCGCCCATCATGCCCTTTTGCAATGCAAGATGAGGCTCGGCCACAAGGCACACCGTCTTACAGGTGCGGACTTTGCAAGACTCATGACCACAAGAGCACCGCTCCAACTTGCCCAACAAAACAAAGCGACTGAGAAGGTTCGGTGTGGGATCCGTAAGCAAGTGCCTCCGATTGAAAACAGAGCCTCGATACAGACATTCAACAGGATTGCGGCTCTTCAGGGGGGTAAGACGACTGGCCAGAGCTTTCTGAACCCAATCCACCTGCAGCTCCTGCCCAACATTCGTAGAGCGATAAAGTGCGCAAGGATCGCCGTCGCCTTCAAGCTACACAAAAGCACAGCATACTGGAACCTCTGCGTGAGACATGGCAGCAGTTGACGACCAAATTGCACGCCTTTTATCCGAGGTCTCTAAGCTACGGCAACGCCGAGAACTGCTTGCTCCCGTAGACAACCAGCGGAATCCCACTCCACGCCAATCAACGCTGCAGCGCCTTCGACTACGTCCAGACCTCATGCATTTTTCGCAGACTCTACCAGGTCTTCTGCAGCACTGCAGGATAACTCAACATCCCTCCTCCGATTTATGGTAAACCAGTTATCTAACCTGACATCAGTTCTAGTACAACGCTTGAAAACCTAATCAAAAATGGCGAGTACACGTTGTTGTGGTGAGCTCCAGTAGAACTGCAGAGGCCTTTCCACAAAGCTGGGAGAGCTCCAATCTCGACTTCGCATGAAGAAGCTCCAGGTGTAGGCCCTGCTACTGCAGGAGACCAATGCCTTGCCATCCATTCCGGGGTTTAATGGATACATATATCCTTCAATGAACGACCGTCGTGTGCACACTGTTGCCCCTCCGGGAAAGCCGGCGGTGTACGTTGATGCGCGTTTTCCTCAAGTTCGCCTCTCTCTAGAAAACTGGTGCACCTCCCATCAAGAGTTAGTCGAAGTGGCTGTGAAGCTTCCCAGGGCAACTGTTGTGGTCGTGTCGTACTATGTAAGACCCGCCGGTGGAGCTCCCTCCCGCATTAATCTGGGGTGGTTATTATTTCTAGGACGACAGCACCCAGGGTGGCCTGTTTTAGTCGGTGGTGACTTTAACGCCCCTCATCCGGACTGGGGGTGCCCCACTTCATGCCCCCGTGGTAGGCGTGTGCGGGACGCATTCGCAGATGCGCTGTTTGTTTTACTGAACCATCCAGATTCAGAAACGCGGACTGTGCGCCATGCTCGCAGTCCAACATATGCTCCGGACTTTACGTGGTGGTCAGGACCCGGGACTCCATCGTGGCACCTGGAGCCAGACTGCTGGGGTAGCGACCACCATCCTATCATCATCGGTCTCCATCCATCAAGGGCCCGTCGATTACACCGTAGGTGTTCTGTGGTCAATTGGGACAAGTTTGGCACCACCGTCGAAGATCTCTCTCTGCAATAATCTACACTACTTGTGGACGGCTTATAAACTGCGCTGAACAAGGCTACTGCTGTCACCTGGACGGACGTGAATCACCCGGTGCCGGATGTTGTCTGCTTAACCTGTGGGCTGCTCGCCGACAAGCAGAGATGGCAGCTTCCCGAGACCCGACTTCTGCGCAAGCAAGGACAAGGCTGAATTACCTTACTTCCAAGGCTCGCAGATATGAACGCGATCTCTCGCGACGGCAGTGCCATGGTTGGTGTGAGCAGTTCTCGACAAAATCATCGAATGCTGCTCTTTGGCGAACATTTCGTGCAATGAAACATGATTCCCGTCGTCCTGACGCAGCGGTCACAGCATGCTTCGCAGCTAACTTAGCTCCGGATGATTTCGCCAGAGAGGCAGCGCGGAAGTTTTTCCCCAAGTATGATGTGTTGCCTCCAAGGGTCATAGGAGCCTCCTTGGCTGACATTCCAGCATGTATCGATAATCTCCCATCTAGAGCCGACGCCGAGGGAACTGTAAGCCCATTTTCATTGCCCGAGTTGCTTGTAGCAATAGACGAGGCTCGTCGGAGACTGCGCCCGGTCCGGACTCCATTCCGTACTTGGTTTACAAGAACTTAAGTTCCGCTGTACTACCTCAACTCCTCGCCACCATTAGCAAGGTACGGATAGAAGTCGTCGTACCAGAAACTTTGAAATCGGCTATTGTGATCCCCATACCAAAGCCGGGGAAGCCACCGACAGACCTAGGAAATTTCCGGCCTATATCGCTTACGTCAACATTATGCAAGCTTAATGAAAAAATGCTTGCCACACGACTGTTGTGGTGGATTGAGCACCATGGTTTTTACCATCCCGCCCAAATTGGTTTTCGTACGTCCATAGGTACAGAACATGGACTGGCTGTCTTGCCGTCAGCAGTTCTGGCCTCAACTCACAGCCACAATGTACGTACTGTACTGGCCATGGACATCGAAAAGGCTTACGATAATATCAGTGGTGCTGCCATCCTCGAATCGCTTGACATGCTGCATTTCCCCGTAAGAGTGCGCAATTTTGTTAAATCCTTCCTTGAAGGCCGACACATTGCCATACGCCTCAGGGGTGAGGCCAGCGGATCATTTGTGCCTCTTCGCGGCGTTCCTCAGGGATCGGTGTTATCGCCAACATTATTTAATATTGCTTTTCTCCCCCTTGCTTGGCGCTTGCATGATGTCTCCCGAGATTAAGTTCTTATTGTAAGCTGATCACATAATGGTGTGGAGCACTCACAACGACCTGATGACTCAAGCAGCAGGCCTACAATAAGCCATAGATATTACGTCGAGTTTCGCTTCTTCAGTTGGTTTGTTGGTTTGCAGCTCTCAGTGAGCAAAACCACGTTCGTGTCAGTCGCCAACCGCTAGAGGCGCCGTAAACTGGCTGCAACACCAGTTCGTCTCCATCTATCCGGAACTCCAATTCAAGGAAGTTCGACCGTAAAAATATTGGGCTTGACAATACAGAGTCAGGAACAGGTACTGCTTGGCTTTCCAGGGATAAAAAGCAAGCAATTCAGGCGTTGCGTCTGATTAGACGCATTGCTCCTAAAACAGGTGAGCCCGCTCTCATGTTGCACGACAGTTGGTGCGGGCGGTTGTGCAACCGGGCCTCGTTTACCAAGCCCAATTCCAGAATTTGACGAGGGCTCAATGGGATCGTCTAGAAGCTGTTAACCGAGAGGCAATGAGGGTCATCACTTGCCTTCCCCGCATTACCCCGATCGTGGCGCTCCAAGAACATGCGCACCTGAATACACTAGATGAGCTGGTGCAGCAACGACGCGATGCTCGCCGCCTAAAGTCAAGCCGTACACACACCACGTGTGCACTCAGGGCATATGCTTAATCGAACTCTATCCTACAGCCGCCCCCGCCAGTTCTTCCTCCCTGGCGTTTTGTGCAGCTAAGCGACAACAAGCCAACTGATCTACGTCAGTCATCATCTACCCGCGCGGCATCGTCGTTTCGCGACCGAATTATAGAGCAAGACGCCAATCTGCCGCATGGCTCCATCGTTATGTACGTTGACGCACGCATTCAGGCCTGCGAAACAACAGCAGTTTACTGTCCTTGCAATCCGGCTCTGAACAAAACGCCAAGGTTTCACTTCTCAGAACCTCCTTTCTCCTTTTGTGCGGAGATGCTTGCGGTTCAAGAGGCACTTTGCTCTGTGGCCGCCGTTCCCATGCTACCCACGGCCCGCATTGTCATTCGCACCGACGCCCTTCACGTCACACGCCTACTACGACGAGTCAGTCGCACCCCAGAAATCTGGCAAGACATCCATCGTCTAGCGGCACGCATCCCGCAACAAATCCGTATTGAGTGGGTCCCGCGTGACCTCCTGAGCGCACAAAGCCGCGCAGATTCTGCGACCCGCCTTTCGACCCCAACCTCGTCTTTTCCTCTAGTCCTCACTCCGGATGACACCACCCTCCTTTTAACAAGAAAGGAATACCTCCGGCGCTGCACACGTGCTTTAATCCCTCCGTGTGCGGTAAACCTCCCACGTGGTCTTACCCGTGCAGAGGAGGTTGCGCTTCGGAGGATACGGGTCGGGGTTGCCCTAACTCCAGCTGTGACACGCACGTGGCCGCATTTCAAAGATTTATATCCCTGCCCCGGGTGTCCAGTCTGCAAGAACAGAGACTGTGAGGCGGATATCCACCACCTGTTGTCGGACTGCCCGGCGCTTTAGCCGACGAGAATTCGGCCCCTGGCATCAGTGGGACTCTCACCGGACAATCCGGATTCATATATTGCATGGACACAGGGTCCATATCATCGTTCACTTCTTGATTTCATCAAATCAGCTCAACTTTTTTCATTTATTTAAGCATCTTACTCATCTTTCACTTCATAGTTTTTATGCCCTGAGGCAATAAACATCGCTTCAAAAAAACAAAAAAACACGCGCATAGAAAAGAACACGAAAACACGAGCGCTGATATTCCTCGGAAAGTGAGCGCTCAGAAGTAAGAGTAAGAGGAAAGTCAGCGCACGTGTCGTCGCGTTATTTGTATTGCGCTCATCCTCTGCGCTCCCAAACTGGCTCTATAATCCCAGACCTAAAGCATACCCTGTACGCTGATATTACCACATAGACCACTCATGGCTCTGACGGTAAAGTTGAAGAAACTTTCAGTTAACAGCAGACACCATCTCCGCTCACGCGTTATCTATCAGGCTTGAATGTTTCCCCTCTAAATTTGTGCTCTTCCTAACTATACCAAATTCTGACGCCAACTCGCCCATCCAAATTGTTTTTCAAGGATGCCCTATGCCCGTCAGACCAGCACTCCGCATCCTTGGCCTCCATCTGCAGGATTATGGAAGAAATGAGCATACCCTTAAAACACTTGAGGCCTCCTCGGAATCCCTGTGGCACCTTCTACGCCTAGTATCCTACCTTAATAAGGAGACGAAGCGGACAACATGAAAGTAGTGCATGCATTTACGCTTCGCCGCATTCTATACGCTACCTCATATCTCCAACTGAACCGCACAGAAACCGAACGCAAGGATGCTATGATCCGCCTTGCGACTACCGCCGCCCTAAAACTACCTTGTAACGCTAGCATAACCAAACTCATTGTACTAGGCATGCATAAGACCATTATAGAACTATTTGACGCGCACCTTCAGACAAACTACCTTACACTTGCCGCGAGCGCCACTGGCCGTCGCATAATCTGCTCCCTTCGCATCAACATAACCGCTAACCAATCAACGCTTATAGCCATCCCTCGACAAATCCATACACCTCTTGTTGTGGAACCCCTCCTTGGAACATCCATCCCGAATAGTGTATTACGGACAAGACCACGATGTCATTTCGGTAGACGCCGCATGTACAGCGCATGAAGCAGTAGCATTTATCTGCAATCGAGCCCTATACCACCCCTTAACTCACTGTCTTTCCTCCGTCACTACGCCTGAGAGGAAGCCACCATTGTCCCAGCCCTTGCACATTCGGATTCTCAATACATGTTTAGCGACTGCAAAATGAATTTGTACAACTTTTCCAGAGGCAAGATTCACACCCCGGCCTTGCACTTGTTGAACACCCCTACCCAACATTTACCATGCAGGGTAGAGCTCTAGTGGGTGCGGGCTCACTCCGGAAACCCTGGAAAGGAGTCTGCCAATAAACTGGCCTGAAATTTAATTTAATAAAGACTGAGGAGAGTCTCGACCCGGGATTCTCAAGGGAGCGGGCGCATATCTTTGGAGAGCTCACTCAAACCTCCCTTTGGGCCGTCGGACTTATCCCCCTCCATACCCAACTCTTAGGCACTCCCAACAGATCCTCTTCAGATACCTCGAGACCCGCACTCTGTCATCTCCTGAGCTCTTATCCCAATATTGTGGCACGTTCCCTGCATGCTCTCTACGCGGTGACCCTCACGCCACACTCTTCCACTTCCTTTGCGGCTGCCCTGCTGATACTCCCCAGCAGGGGAGTACTGGGATGCTTTCGAGCTGGGAGGATTTAGAGGCCCTGCTCACGCCTGCAGACCTAACATATCAGCTTGCTGCGGTGACTCGTGTTGCTGACGTTGTCTTCCGGTATGACCAATCTGATGCATTGAGGGACCGCCCAGTGACCCAAGCACTCAGCAGTTTTTCTGTCTGTCTGTCTGTCTATGTCCGAGTTCTGTTCTACGCTGTTTCGCAATGAATTCAGTAATCTCTTCTTATTACCACCGCAATCATAACATGCCCGTTCATTACTTAGCACCATGTTATTACATTGGGAGCTCTTACAAGACAAAAGCGGGTTCGATGACTGTTCGGGGGTGGAATTTAAATGGATGCAAAATGCTGGAGACCGGGGTACTGTGCAATGTCAGGGCACTTTGAAAAACCACAGGCGGTGTAAATTGCCACCTCCATTACATAGTGCCCCATAGTATGAGCCGCTGTGAGGCGATAAGACCCAAAAGCCAAAGCAAACTAAACGTCACCGTCCAGCTTGAATTTTATGTGCTTTCCTCTTGAGGCATATTGTCAAACTGCTATTCATGACCTTAAAGTGCCTGCCTAATATGCTTCCCCCCATCCTTATTCTCTTGTTTTCTTCACTCTCACGGTCTGCTTTGCAGTCGCTACCTTCACTAAGAAGATATATTCCTGTACCACTTCCAATGCTTCGCTGTTTATAAAACATTGCTGTTCTCTTTCAAGATGTTCAGCCTTACTTTAATTTTCGCCATAATAATTTTATACCTCTCATTATACTCTTTCCGTCTGCATTCTCACTTATCATTTCAATTCAACCCCTGTGCTTCATTAGCAAGGAAATCTCATGAGCCAATCAGAGATCACTACGCTATCCTCCACGAACTTTCTTCTCAAACACTTCGAAGCCCAGGTCTCCGAATATCAACTTTCGACGAATTGTCCTCAGTAATCGGCTCTCCTTGCCTGATACCCATCCAGACCGGGTTTTTATTACTTTTACTGCGGAGTACAATGGTGCTTGTGCATCCGGTGTAGACCTAATGTATAAGAAGCTTGATGGCGGTGAACAAACTGTCTCAGTTTTGCACGTTCTCTTTGCCCTATTCTGCCCAGTGCGGTCTCAGCTGCTTGTACGCCGTATCCTGGTTGTTGTTGCGTCGTCCTGAGTCGTGGTCTAGGGGCTTGTGCGTCCGCCTCGGCTGCGGACGGTGGATGGCTCGAACCTAGCGCCGGCTGCTCACCGGTAAAAATGGGTACAAGCGTCCCCCAGCTCGGCGCCCGGCTTCCTCAGGGGTGTGTGCTTAGAAGAAGCTCCGCAAACCCCGCTGCACCCTATGGGGGCAAAACCAGTTCCGAACACTCAGCCTCGTCAGTTCAGCAGATGAGAATGTGAGTCCCAGTCTTCGAGGAGAGTTCAGCATGCTGCGCCATCAAAAAAAAAGCCACAAATGGGCTTCTGCCACACGAACCACAGGAGGCGAAATTAGGGTTGCTTGACGGCGGACCTTACCTCTGATCCGTCAAGGCAACTTTGGTCAAGACCCCTTTCCCAAGCACCTCACCACAGAAGAGCCGATCACCAGGCCGGAGAAAAGCTTGTACCCATTAAAACACCGACGGGTACCCTTCGGCACTGGGGATCGAACCAAGCACCTCCCGAATGCGAGGCGGATGCTCGACCACAAGGCCACCGCTTCGGTAGTTGGACCTCGTGCCAGTACTTCTATGCTTGCCTCATCTACCCCTTAGTTCCGCAATGCTTGCATGACAGTAGAGGTAACTGCTGAATAAAATGTTTTCTCCTGATCTAAGGCGGCTGTGTACACACTTTTAGTTTCGTTAGGTGGGTGCCGTCATGCTTGTTTTACTCGCGCGCCGTCTACCGCCGACGCCATCACGGACTGATAATATCCAACCCGTGAGCTGCAGACTGCAGCATGTGATCTCTGGTTGTTCCA